>VNKF01006021.1:0-120686 GCA_008044355.1 Drosophila lacteicornis
GCAGTGAAGGAAATAAAATAAAATATATATATTCTTAATCGGCATCATCAGCCGAGTCGAGTCTGTCCGTTGCTACGCAAACTAGTCTCTCAGTTTTTGAGCTATCTTAATGAAACTTTGCAGATAGTCTTCTTTCTATTGCAGCTAGTATAAGTATATGCCGGAAATTCCGGAATCGGAACACTATATCTTATAGCTACCATAGGAATGATAGGGCCAATATGTTGAATTTTTAAGATATTGGGCTCAAATAAAATATATGATCCCTAAAAATTTATTATAGCTATAAAGTACATTTTAAATTTCTTGCAAATCGGAATGCTATATCTTGTAGCTGCCATAGAAATAATCGGAAAATTATTGGAAAAAAATTATAACTTCTCTGTTTTATAACGTATATTTATAAATTTCGAGACAGCTGTTTTTTACGGTTTTAGAATTACTGTTTTCATCAAGATCGGACCACTATATATTTTATTTCAAAAAATAATTTCTTTCCACATGCTTGCTCTAAGAAAACGAACATATAAATGCTTGGAGGTTCTTTTGGATCTTCCTCTAGGTCGTCGGATTCGGTTCGTGTTCGCATTCTTTAGAGTTCGATTAGGATTCGTTGAGAATATATACATTCCTAAACAAATGTATCCTCTGGACTAAAGCTAGCTACCATTATTTTATGGTTGATGCAATCGCATTAAGGAAATGGGGGATGGGCCTGATCGCTGGGGTGTCCACCCGAGATTCTCGGAGTGGACGCAAAGTGTCTGACTGCCACTCACCTGGGAGTGGCCAGAGCGATTCCCCAGTCGGTTCAGGCCAAGCAGCTCACGACCTCCAGTTCCGCCCCCGAAAGCGGGAAGCGGACTAGGTATCCCCCGGGGAGTCGGCCGGAGATCCCTTCGGTCGATGAGCAAATGTGAGAAGGCGATCTTTTTTGTTTATTAATTTGTTTTCTTTTTTTAATGTATTTATTTAATTTTATTTCATTTTCATTGCCTAGATTATAAACACTTTTACCAAAATTGGGCTGGTTCTGCAACAGTGAAATCAACATGTCCATAGCAAGGATGCTTACGATTTCCTTGGCGCAACAGCCACAAGTTTTGGGCGTAGGTTACAAGATCCTCCTTGTGCTGGGCATAGGTAACTATTTCGGCATTGGTTGACACCTTCCATTCCCTGTCCTTGATATAATCATTTTTTCATTGCATTCATTGTTTATTTAATTTTATTTAATTTGTACATTAAGAAACATGTGTACAGCTTGAGGAGCATGAAGATGTCATCACACCATGTGAAACTGAGAACGCGGTTTATCACGATCCACTTAAAGGCAGGACACTTTTCAGGCCCATCCCCGAAGTTCTTTGGACGGCACCATCGTGCTCGTAGGCTGTTATAGTTCAAAACCAATTTTTTTTTAAATTTTATTTAATTTTTTAATTCAAAACATAAGCTTTCAAAGCATACAGCAAAACATACTTATGGGCTTACTTCCATCAAATCAAACCCGCAGAGATCTGGGGCTTATGTCTTACATGGGTTTTATTTTTTTAATTTTTTTTCATTAATTTTATTTTTGTTGAATTGAAATATGAAATCAGCGTCTTTTAAATTTCCAAGTTTTATTATTAGTAATTAAACAATCCTTTTTACTTTTGTCTCATTACCTATGGTCTTATGTCCACCAAATCCAACCCGCAGAGATCTCGGGCTTATTTCTGTTACTTTTACTATTTTTATTACATTTTATAGAAAAAGTCGCTCTAGCAGTCGTACATCTAAGTTAAAGACGCAATTTTATGTGGAGTAGGCCTCCGGGGGAAACCACTATAAAAAAAACGCGCCTAGAACCTTACCCCAAGGGTGGTGTGGAAAAAGGTTCAAAAATAGTTTCAATATTTGCCTTAAATATTTTATAATCGATTCAACGCATTGGTACTGGAGAAAGGTAAGTTGCGTCTTCAATAGATATATTTTCTTCTTTTAAATAATTTCAATATAATTTCTTATAGATTTTGACGATTTTTCTCTTGGCGATTTGAACTCCATTTGATCCTACTGTCTTCTTATGGGTTCCTTTATATTTTTAAATGTACTTTGTGCGTCAATTGATAATTGCCACATTTATTCACTTGTTTTTGTGTAAAAATCTATTTAAGCAGCCGCAGAGTGACCAAGCTAACCCAAAAACCCACTAGAACTGGACTCTTTTGTCCTTGGCCCTGTCATTTTGTGGCGCCCGCTCATTAGGTCCTCATCAATCGCTTAATTTCGATGAGAATCGCCATGAGAGTTTTAGCACCTCGCTGCCACTTCAAAAGGTGTGTGTGTTTGTGGAGGGGGGATCTGTGTGCTTCAATGCCACACAATGGGACAGCTATGATATGCCACCTGGGCGGACGGTGCTCCTATTGTTGCTGCATTCAGCGCATTCATTTGTCATACATTTATGCATTTGTGCCACGCCCACAAATGCGCACAAAAGGGGCGAAGGGGCGGCAGAGGGGGCGTGATGCCACTGCCACTGGGCACTGTGCATTTATTGAATTTTGTGTGTGACTTGAAGCATTTTATGTTTTTAAACATAAAAAAAAGCAAAGTATCGACCAGAATATATTGTCAATTGCTCTATATTTTTTTATTTATGTTAATTATAAATACGTTTTTTTAATAAATAAGATCATTTAATTCTGAGTAATATAAATTTCTAGGCCTTGACTTCTTACAATAACTACTTTGTTTTTTTTTTTTTTTTTTTTTTTTTTATATATTTATATAGATGGGTAATTGCCTCGACCGCTATTTAATTTTTCATTTAACAAGTACGGGTTTTTTAATATATAATATGTTAGCGTAGTTTATCTCTGGATTCTTATTTATTTCGTCGATTTTTATTCGGAAGTTCTTATTTTCAATGTGCTTAGTTTTCAATTCTAATTTGTAGTGTGACCGTCGTCACATTTGTACTTAATCCTAATTTTATTTAATCTCGGCGGAATCTTAACATAAAATACTAAATGCTTTACAAAATGCTAACAGGGCTACACTATGCCATACTCGTAGTACTCAGTTAATGCTTACATGGTTCTCACTTAATGCTTACAAATATAATTTTTTAGGTTTGTTTATAATATACTTAAATTCTGAAAAAACGATTGTTTCCCAAATCTGCATTTCATATTAATTTCGTGGAATCTACAATATATGCTTATATCAAGTATAATGTTATCAGAAATGCCGCAAATCTCACTGGTAAATAGTAGAATAATTAATAATAAATATTTTATAAAATCTAAGAATAAATGCAAACTCCCCCTGAATGTCCCGCAGGATCGGCAGCTCTCAGTCAACCCTCAGTGGCGGCTCCTACTACTCCTGTCTCCTGTCTCCTGTCCTGCGAGTGGACGGGGCACTTCGGGGATCCGGTAACAGGCCTCAGGTTCGTTTCTGTTTGGCCTTTTCGGCACATAAATTGCCCAGGCCAGGCCAGACCAGACCAGACCAGACCTGGCCAAAACCAGGCCCTGCTTGTTGTCGTTATTCGTCCTGTCTACCATTTAGCCGCATTTTGTTTTTCATTTTTTGCCAGGGCCAGTGGCAGTGCGTGTCCGTATGCGTGTGTGTGCGTATTGTCGGATACGAATACGTATACGTATACGGTATGCACAACGGAAATGAATTGAAATTTTAAAACCCACAGCTGCGACCGCTTCCTGCGGCAAAAGTAGCACCAACCGACGACACTTCCCAATATACACAGATGTATGTACTTACACATGTCTGTCGGGGGTGTGCTTGTGTATGTGTGTGTGTGTGTGTATGTGACTTATTTACGAGTAAACGAGTATGTATGTGCATTCCAGAGACAGATTCCCATTATATTTTCGGTAAATTATTTCATTGTTTTCATTGAAAGAAGCGGGGACAGAAAATAAAACATCAATATATAAAAAATCCTTGCGGCAAATACTAAATTTATAAGAGGCGAAATTTTTAATCACGTATTCATTGTTCAATTATCGGCAACACGTGTCGTATGAGTGATAGTATTACTCATACGCCACGTGTGCTTACAAATATCAATGGTTGCTTAGTTACAGTTTATGGTTTTATTAACATTAACTTATGGTTTAATTTCTTCATTGATTAATTAATTAATCACCCAATTATTATATTATATGGAAGCCGCAGAAAAGGGATTTTATAAGGGTATTACTCAATTTCTGGTCTGGCGACATGACGTTTTCTTGCCGTCGAATTTATTTTGTGGAATTGCTGCTGCTTGCAATTCATTTAAATAAAAGCACATGCATACATACATATGGACAGACATGTGCACAAACAGGGATATGTGCTGGGCTATGCGATATATGTTGTGTGCGTAGAAGTTTATATCATTGATACACTTGGACGCGTTCTTATGCCTGCCCGCTCTCTCCGAATTTATTTGCCAGTATTTAAAGTTAAGCTCGATTCGCCTATTTATTTAAAACTCCCATGGGTAAGCCCCGTTGTGGTATCAACAATATATATATGCACACTTATAGAGTTGCGACATCGACACATCACAGGCTGGCAGTCAAAAGAGAACGATGAAGATGCGATTCCGGAGCTCCATTCTTGTTTATTATTTCCGCTTTGAGGGTATGTTAAACCGAAAAATTCTCTTATTTTCCCTTTTGCGAAATTTAATAACAGTTCGAAGTGGAGGCAAACGGCAAACATTCAAACTGTGCTTGTAAAGTTAGATTGATAGATGGCCAACAATTTGATAGTGACTTCCTGTCCGCTCCTCTGGCAAGCCAACGAACCTGTATTAAATCACCGAATGGAGTTGTATTTTTTATGGAGATTGTGATTGGGAAAATAGAGCAAGTTATATTCGTAGCAAATTTGTGGCATTTAAAAAATTCGAATTTATGGGTTTATAGGATAATATTGCAACTAAATAAATGTATGTTTAGATAGCTAATTTAATTTAATTAAAATTGGTGTGCTTATAAAATAATATTGCAACTAAACGCCTTTATATATAGAAAGCTAATTTAATTTTAGTTTATAAATCTTCCTTATAACATCCCTTAAACCAATTGAAATTAAATATTTATTTGATCTTACCAATAACACAGTAATAAATAATATTGCAACCAAATAAATGAATGTTTAGATAACTAATTTAATTTAATTAAAATTGGTGTGCTTATGAAATAATATTGCAACTAAACGCCTTAATATATATAAAACTATTTTAATTTTAGTTTATAAACCTTTGAACCTGCCAAATATCTCCCTTAATCCAATTGAAATTAAATATTTATTTGATCTTACCAATAACACAGTAATAAATAAAACCTCGAGAGCCTCTTTGATGGTTCCAGCGTATTTATCGACTTAAATATTTCCTTTTCATTTCCCTCGCGTATATAGGTTCATTTTCCCCCCCCCCACACCCCGTTTCTCCCTTCTTCGTTTTGTCGCTTTTCACTCGCGATAATTTAAGAGGAAAATTATGAAGAGCGACACGCGACAAGGTTCATCGGAAATTCCGCCATTTTATCGCCGTCGCTGCTGCTGCTGCTGTTGCTGCTGCTGCTGCTGCTGCAGTCATCTTCAAAAGGCAGATGAGGGACTGCGTCAAAAAAGGAATTACACACTCGTTCCGAGCCATTCTTTTTACGATTATTTTCTATTTTAATTATTTACATACAAATGCTGCTACAAATGATTGATGCGATTGAGGGGGGGAGCAGCGATAGAGATACGATCCAGATCCGACCGAAGCCAAATAAAGATGCCAATGATGATGACAACATTGTCCCCTCCGCTTCCTTCTGCCAAATATTACGTATACGTACTGTGTGGAGTGCATGTGTGTGACCGAGCATATATAAATTGTAAATCAATAAATAAAAAAAAGAAGCAGAATCGAAGGGGGGAAGGGGGGAAGGGCAGGGGCTCACGCAAAAATCGTAAATAAATAAAGCTCGCAAAGTGACGCAAAGTACGGCACACTGGAAATGCAGCAAAAAGGGTTAAGGGAGGCGGGCGGGACTAACATTGAACTGGCACTGGCACTGGCATGTTGTTATTGCCATTGTTCCTGGGCATCGGCCCATTGTTTATTGTATTTTGTATTTCGTATTTCGGATTTCGTGCCGAGCGCAGCGATAAAAATGCTGCTAAAGTATAAATTATGCCAATATAAGTTTGAAAATGAGCGAGAACGCAGCAACAAACAAAAAAACACAAAAACATGGGCAGTATAAGCGAGGGTGGGGAAAGGCGTCCTTTTAAGCAAGTACAACCCGTTAATCTTATGGTTTTATTATTATTTCTAGTAGGTATAATTTACAACTATTACAAATCTTAAGGAACCTGAAGAAAACATCTATAAAGAAGCTAATAAACCTTTTTATTATTCAAAGCTTTGACAAAGAATAGTTTCTTATGGCCTTGATTTAAAAACTCTTAAAAAATATATGCAAAAAATATATTAACTTTATTTTCCAAAATTGTGGCTTCAATATCGATAACCACTCAATATCCTGTGGCAACCCTCGCAGCAGCAGCAACAACAATGGACAGGAGACAATGTAGCCGACGCGATAAAAGGCGACACTCTCCATTCACACACGCGTAAATCCGCATTGGTATGCGTTCTTTTTTCTTTTATTTTCTGTATTTTTTTTGGTTTGGTTTGGGTGCCCATTCGGGTCACGCTCAAAAAATGCGCATAATTGGCAAATTTAGAGTGAAATTGCTTGACAAATATGCAAAAAATGTGTAACACACAAATGGTGATGGCGGCGTGGCGCTGGGCAAGGGAAAACCCACAAATAAAGCTGCCAAAAAATGTCAATGATTCAACGATCTCCCCCTTGATGTGGTTTAAGGACAAGTTAAGGCTATTAATTAAAGGTTTCCCCCATTAAAGATATTTAATATTTCATTTTTATAAATAATAACTAACTAGACTTTTTTGAATTATTATTTTCACCAGAACCTTGAACAGAAACATTCTTAAAATATATTTTCACAGAAAAAAAGCGTAGATAATGGCTTATGACAATTTCTTTGAATTTTGTCTTATCTCTAAGAGCCAGATTTCCTGTAAAATCTATATTTCTTTTTTTAGAGATTTCTTAGAGTAACTTTTAGATTAAATTAAAATTAATTAATTAATTAAAGATATTTAATATTTCATTTTTATTAGTAATAACTAACTAGACCCTTTGGAATTATTATTTTCACAAGAACCTTGAACAGAAACATTCTTAATATATTTTTTTAAAGAAAAAAAGCGTAGATAATGGCTTATGACAATTTCTTTTAGTTTTGTCTTATCTCTAAGAGTCTGATTTCCTGTAAAATCTATATTTTTTACTTAAGATTAAATATAAAATTAAAAATCACTGATAAGTCTTCAACAAATGTATTTATTTATGTACAAAACTAGTAAAAAAAAAATTGTCACAGGCTTAATTATTTTCCTCATATATCCACGACGTACTTCCTGATCCAGTCCCTGAAGTAGAAGGTCCTGGCATAGCCATCCGGATAGCTGGAGCCACAGCCGTCCACCACGAACCCGGCAATGCCCACCACCGCACCGTTGTAGACAGCCGGGCCGCCAGAGTCTCCATTGCAGGCCCCATTGTCCACCTCGTGGATGAGGCACAGCTCGCCGGGGAAGTCGAACCCAATCAGCTCATCGCAGCGCTCCGTGGAGATTGACTTGAGGGTGTTGTACTGCAGGTAGCGCGGCAGGTCGCCCTGGTGCTTGATTCTGCCCCAGCCGGAGATGACAACGTCCACGTCCACGGGCGTGTCGGCGGTGGGCAGGCCGATGGGCTGGATGCTGGCCGAGTAGATCAGCGGTGTGTCCAGGCGCAGCAGGGCGATGTCGTTCTGGAAGTTGCCATAGCCCTCATGGAAGATCACCTCGGCCACCTGGCTGAGGACTCCGCCGCTGAACCGATCGTTGGTGCCGCACCGAATGGTGAGGCGCTCCGCGGCAACGGCCACATACTCGCCGCTCTCATTCTCGTCGGTCACACAGTGGGCGGCGGTCAGGATGTAGGTGCGCGACAGGATCGAGCCGCCGCAGCTGTGGGAGCCACCGTTCCTCAGGGAGACCTGGTGCGGGAACTGGTTCTTCTCGGCATCCACGCCGCCCACAACACGGCCATTTATGTAGCCGGGAGCGGCCAGGGCCAGGGCCAGACAGCTGGTCAGCAGCAGCAGTATCCCAACTTGGACGGATGTCATTTTTGAAATGGCCAAAGCCCCGAAGCCAGCACCTCCTTAAGTATACTCCGGCATTAGATGTCTGATTTACAGCGGCACTATCTCCACTCAAGGCGTCCAGTATCTTATCGTCCGATGAGATTTATATATGGGGGACTTCGGAATCTAATCGGAGCGGTCACGGCTCTGGGGGAATTATGTCATTGCTAATTGTTTTATGATGGAGCAGTTAGAAAAAGTTGGAGGGCTTGAAAGGGTTGTGTGTCCACCTGGCGGGATTCCCAAAGAGCCTTGCATATTTTCCGGCATAACCATTACACAAATCTGTCCAAGGATAGTAAGTAATATCCTTAGTTTGACGTTCGATATAATATGCACGATGGGAAGCAGCAGGTGCGCCTAATTGTCAGCCAGTTAGGAGTTTTACAATGTTTAATTAGGCCAATTACCGGCTTGTTGGCGGTAGAGAAATATGCTGTGCTGTCAAAGCAAACATTGTTAGCCTCCTTGATGTGGAATAAGCCAAAGTAATAACTATGGAAAATGGTTTATAATAATAATTCTTATAATTTATTTATAGGGAAAATGTACCCCATCGAATTGCAATATTCAAGACCCTTTCTTGGTTCATCTTGGTTGCCTCAAATTTTATTCAAACAAAATACATTCATACAACATCCGAGTTGGCCCTGATCCAGTCGTTGAAGAAGTGCACCCTGGCATAGCCATCTGGGAAGCTGGTACCGCAGGCGGACCACACGAATCCGGCCACGCCCACCACCTCGCCATTGTAGATGGCCGGGCCGCCGGAGTCGCCATTGCAGGCCCCATTGTCGGCCTCGTGGATGAGGCACAGCTCGCTCTCGATGCCCCAGCCGATCAGCTCGTCGCACCTCTCAAGGGTCAGCGACTTGAGGGTGTTGTATTTGAGATAGCGCGGCAGGTCGCCCTGGTGCTTGATCCTGCCCCAGCCGGAGATGATGATGTCCGCATCCGCAGGAGTGTTAGCGGTGGGCAGGCTGATGGGCTGGATGCTGTCGGAGAGGATCAGCGGCGTCTCGAGGAGCAGCAGAGCCACATCGTTCTGGAAGTTGCCGTAGTTCTCGTGCACTATCACCTTGGCCACCTGGCTGAGGACTCCGCCGCTGAAGCGATCGTTGGTGCCCGACCGAATGGTGAAGCGTTCGGCGGCGATGGGCACATGGGCTCCGCTCGCATCCTGATTGGTCACACAGTGGGCGGCGGTCAGGATGTAGTTCCGCGACAGGATCGAGCCGCCGCAGCTGTGGGAGCCGCCGTTCCGCAGGGAGATTTGGTGCGGGAACTGGTTCTTGGCGGCGTCGTCGCCGCCAACCACGCGTCCGTCAATGCCACCGGGGGCCGACTGTACGGGCAGTACCACGGCAAGCAGCAGCAGCAGCAGCGGCAGCAGCAGCGGCAGCAGCAGCGGCAGCAGCAGCGGGCAGCCGGACGCCAGAGCAGCTCGAGCGGGTGTCATTTTTGAAATGGGAAAATCCCAAGTAGGTGTACCATCTTATATATAGCCGCGAATTGTTATTGATTTATAATCAAAGCGCAATCTTTAGTTAGCTAAAACTAGCTAGTAATATCTAATCGCTCGATGAGCTTTATATTGGGGCCTTATCTTATCGGAGCATTCGGACAAGCTAATTGTGTTAATATTTTACGGGTAATCTTGATGGGGAAATTCATTCAATGGGTCGACCTTGGCAGAGGTAACTATAGTTAGTTTCGACTCAAGTCTTGCCTGCTTTGCGGCTGAGGAGAAATTGTTTTCCTTCTGCATCTCGCTCTCAATACTGACCACTTGGGCTTGACCCTTAATTAATGCGAAAGCCTAAGCGGATCAAGAAGTAAGCAATACGATTGTTGGCCAGAAACTATGGTAACGAAATTCGAGAGAGCTATAGTGTCGACTTACGAATGCTCTAAGGGTTAATGAAGAATTAAAGGGAGCCCTAGACGTTAGCATCATTATGTTATATATTTTCTTATATGTACACCCAAAAAAAAATCATCATAGAACCTATACGATTGTTACATGAATTCTATACTCTTCAGTATGCAAAATTTCTTAATAAGATGCTTATCAAATTAATACTACGAAAGTATACATTTTATACTCATCTGCACCAATATAATAATCACTAACGCGACAAACAGAAAAGCACTAAATTCCAGCTAACGCGATATGCTATCGAATTTTCGATGTAGGTATAAAAATAATACTCAAATATACATAATTGAAACTATAGAGTATACAAACTAAACTTTGGAGTATACATTTGATATTTTGAAGTATAAAATCTATACTTAACTCGTTATACTGCTTGAGTATACTTTTAAGACAACGCGTAGAAAGGTTAAACTCTTGTTTTTTTTTTTTGTGTACATATATGTACATATATCAATTTATAGGAACGTGACATATAATATAAAGAATCCATATAGGGTAGCTTCTTGTAAGCTAAACCTTCACATATACTCTGTCAATTTATAAAAACCTTTTAAGCTTTATAACTAAATCTTCACATATACTCGGAAGAATTCTAATAAATATGACAGCCCTGTTTTCTTCATCGGCAAATTTAAGCCCGTACTACCAAACATTCGTTGTAGTTTAATGTTTCAATCTACAGACTTGGTTTAAATACCCAGAAGAATTAAAGGGAACCCTAAGGGTTAGCATCATTATTTTATTTTTCATATACATATGTCAGATACATATATCAATTTATAGGAACGTGACATATAATATAAAGAATCAATAAAAGGTCGCTTCTGTTAAGCTAAATCTTCACATATACTCTTAAGAATTCTGATAAATATGACAACCCTGTGTTCTTTATCGGCAAATTTAAACCCCTACTACTAAACATTCGTTGTAGTCTAATGTTTCGATCTACAGACTTGGTCTAAAGACCCAGAAGAATTCGCAAGAAAGAAATATAGAGGGCTTAGAAGACAATACTCGGATACTCGGAAGAATTCCCCATTTAAAGCTCCCGAAACCCTTTAACTACTTATGGTCACACTGTCTCCTGCATAATCGCTTAAAAATTCGTATTGGATTTATGTTCAGCTCCACAGACGTATCCGAAGGAGCCAGAAGAAAGAAGCAGGGAAGAGAGAACGAGAGGAGAGAAAGTGCCGTTGCAGACACCTGAAAGACAAAGGGAAAGGCATAGCCAACAATAACGGTAACGGACTGTGAAACGATTCGTGATAAATCTATTAGCCGCCCATCCAGAGATGCATCATCGTTGGTGGTGTGAAAGAGAGGTGGCTCAGCCTGGCTGAGAGCGGGCCAGCAACAGGCGGCGGCGAGACAATTGACAGCTGAAGACGCAATTAGAGGAAGAGTGAGAGAGCGAAAGAGCGAAAGAGCGAAAGAGCGAAGAAGGGAGACGGCGGAAGACAAGGTGCAAAGAATTCGCATTGACCGTTTGTTGGTTCGCTTTTTGCATTCGTTTGTTTGTTTATTTGTTTGTTTGTTTATTTGTTTGCTTGTGTGCAAGTGGCTCTGTGGTAACTTTTTAATTTAATCAAAACGAAGCGAGTGCTGGGGGCGGGGAGAACGAGTGGAAACGCGTTCGAAAGGATAAACGCAGACAAGCCAAAGAAGAAAAAAATCAAAGGTACACGGGGAGAAATCAGGACCCCAAACTCCACTCAAAAATAAATAAAAAAAATATTAAAAAAACTTTAAATCATTTTTAATCCTTCAAACAAATATTATACTCATATTAATTATGTTCTTAAGGACAACAAAAAAACAAGTAAGAAAGCTACAGTCGTGAGTGCTTGACTGTGAGATACCCGGTACCTAAACGTGTGTGCTTTACACTAAAAGGCTATTTAAAATTGTACATACATTATCATAAGCTACTTCGATACTTCTTAAAATAAATCGCCTCTCGAATTAGCTCCCGACAATTTAATGTCAAACTTAAATATGAATGATACATTTTATAGGGAAACATAAAAACCCGTTTGATCGGCGTCAAAAAATAAATTATGTTATTTTTTGTCATTTTTTGCTCTATTCTTTTGTCATTTCTTCTGCAGTTGGCTCCATTATATCGCGCGGCCAAGGCTCGAATGCGCCACCTGTCGGCTACAGCTTGCAACAGCAAAAGCAGTGCCTTAGGGAAATGTGTTAAAATTCTAACCTTATTGCTTATATCTCGCATGTTTATCATCCGATTTTACTGAAATTTTCAGAAAACGTCCGCTGTTTAACGCTAATTTATTTTATCAGTTAACTTTAACCCGAAAATAACGAGTATAGCTTATTTTACGTTTTTTATGATTTTTGAAGGCGAAAGTGGGCGTGGCCAAATTTGAAAACAAACTTGATCTGCGTGCAACAGATTCCAATGTTGTCACCAAATTTGGTAACTCTAGCTCTTATAGTCTCTGAGATCTGTTGCTTCACACGGACGGACACACGGACATGGCTAAATCGACTCGGCTGGTTTTGCTGAACAAGAATATATATACTTTATGGGGTCGAAGATGCCTCCTTCTCTGCGTTTCAAACATCTGGTCAAAATTATAATACCCTCTGCAAGGGTATAATTAAAAAACATTTTTATTATCCGCCCGATTTCTCCCAGTGCACTGACCGCGAAAGGGTCGGAAGAAGCGCCCGGCCGTCAGCGGAGTTGGCGAAAAGTTTATATCAAGGTTCGCACTTAATTATTGACAGTGGCAGCCCGGATGCTTGAGGGATTCTCTCCCTCGATTTTCCCCTTTTTCCCCCCGTTTTTCCTCCTCCCTTTCCCCTTGCGGTCGGGCGGGGATGGGCGGTGGGAGGTTGAGGTCTAGACATTTAAATTATGCACAGCCTTCGTTCCGTTCGTTCGTTCGTTCGTTCGTTCGTTTGGTTAGAGAGTCTCCCTGCAGTTGCTCAATCAGTCGGTTTTTAATACCAACAAAAATATGAAACCGGACCTGGACACGGGCGGAAAATCAAGGGGTGGAAATCCCCAGGGGTGGGGGAATAAAGTGGCCGCAGAATTTCAATTTCCCATCACGGCTGGTCAAACAACGAAACTTTACCAGCATGCAGGAAAAGCCGAAAAATATAGGGGTCAGTAATGCGACATTAAATCATTGGGAATAAGTAAGAAAGCTACAGTCGACTGTGCTCGACTGTGAGATACCCGGTACCTAAACGTTTGTGCTTCACACTGAAAGGCAATTTATAATTGTACATACATTACATTGTACATACATACATTGGCGCCATTATATCGCACGGCCAAGGCTCGAATGCGCCACCTGTCGGCTACGGCTTGCAACAGCAGTGCCTTAGGGCTGTGTGTTAAAATTCTAGCCTTATTGCTAATATCTCCCATGTTTATCATCCGATTTTACTGAAATTTTCAGGAAACGTCCGCTCTATTTTATTCATTTATTTTATCTATTAACTTTAATCCGAAAACAACGAGTACAGCTTATTTAAAGTTTTTTATGATTTTTAGAGGGCGGAAGTGGGCGTGGAAAATTTTAAAACAAACTTGATCTGGGTGCAACAGATTCCAGTGTTTTCACCAAATTTGGTAACTCTAGCTATTATAGTCACTGAGATCTGTTGAGGGTAATACAGAGGTTGGCACTAACCCATAATACCCTTGTACCCTATGGGTACCGGGTATAAAAAGGCACAAAGCTGTTGAATTTATCAGAGGCAAGTCTATAATATTATAAACTTTATCCCTATATTAACCCTATATTTACAATAGAATCGATCGAAGTTATGGCGACACTTTTGAGTTAAGAAGTTCCCATAAAAGCAAGGATAACTTTATGCTGGGATTAGGACTCACCGAAGCTCGCTGGCCCTGCCAATTATTTTGATTAAAGTTCTTAAAGCTATATGCAAAAATGATTCGAGCCCGGAGTTGCCTTTGCACTGCCATTTGCCTTTTTTCCCCCTTTTTTTTGTTGGATTTATCTTTCATCTTTGGCAAAGTGTTTCACAACTATTTCACTGCACTTGAGAGTGCAATGCCAGGGGTAACAGGAGCGGGGTAAAGGGGGTTTGAAAAGGGTGGAGTGGGGGTTGCGCTGAGTTGGGTAAAAATCTTTCGAACAACTCCCGTTACCGTTGGCGCTGTTATCGAATTAAATACATACAGACAGACATATAGAGGCCGCCGACGCCGCCACGGGGCGATCAATGTGGAAATTTATGGAGCGAAAGACGAGACCAGGGGCGGTCCGGGCTTCGGGACTTGAGGGGCGCACGGCAGGCCAGACCAGGCCAGGCCAGCCAACAATTTTGGCAGCCGAGCACGTGAATGGAGTCCAAAATTTTGCGCACTTGTGCAATGATAGCGAACCACCAAAAGCCAAAACCCGTAGCATCAATCCTCCATGGCGCCCCCGTTCCCTGTTCTACGTTCCCCTGCATTCCGTTCCATTCCCTGCATTCCCTTCGTGTGCCATTCCAGGTTCCTCTTCTCTCTCTTCCAGAAACTCCAAAAACCATAGCCAGGTAAACGTTGTACATACTCCGCCAATTGCATGTATGTAGGTAAGTGTTTACAGCAGAGGTCAAGATAATAGCACTAAATGTATTAACTTGAACTACCTTTACCTTTAATTTAAGTGTATTTAATAGTTTTGAACAGATTGCATGATAAACTTGATAACTTTATGTCTATTTGAGTAAATTATATTTAAACAAAATAAATTTAAAGTTACAATCTTAATTATTAGTGCTAATAAATATCAAACTGTAAGCATTATCTGAGTACTAAGTATGGCATAGTGTAGCTCTTTTAGCATTTTGTTAAAGTAGCATTAGTATAATATGAATTTCCGCATATGTGTTCCAATTCCGCTGTATCAAATAGAGATAAATTAAGACAATAAGAAAATTAGGATTAAGGAGAGAAAAGACTACGGTCACACTACAATTTATAAATTAGAAGAAACACACATTGAAATAAAAGGAGCGAATAAAATCAAAGAAATAAACAGTAATCAAAACAGAAACTACGATAACAAAACAAATAATTTTATAAGAAAAAATAAATATTTTTAATGCTAATTATAAAGTAAGTGATTGTTATATTTGTTAGAGCTCAAAAAAGTTACCACAAAATATTCAACTAAATGATTAAGACTTACTATCATTTTAGACACAAAATCTCGCGGTTTTTATCAATGCTATTATCTTGACCTTAACTTTAGCTAGTAGCCTTAAATATGCATATAGAATGGTTGAAGGGGGTATGGAAATTGGTGGGGAAAGGACATGCAACTGGAGGACTTTCCAGGACGAACACTCGTTGGCCATTTAGCTATTCTGATAGTCCAAAATATTAGTCATTGCCTTTAAGTTGCTTGGCTTTCGATTAATACTTACATCAGACTGAGACTCGGAGATTTGTTTCCAAATTAAAAATAAATAAACTAAAAGGGTAAGGGATAATCAAGTCTATAGATTCAGGGAGTTAAAGGCTGATTTCTTAATGATTTCTGATTTCTTTATTAAAATAATTACATAATTACCAAAAGAATAAATCATTGTAATTGTTCCAAGCCTAGGAATAATGACCAATTCAATTAAAACATTTAGTTTAACTTTGTATTTACTGTATTACACCTTTGAAAATATATAAAAGAAAACCCAAAGGCATTCATTGAAAGCCATTGAAGTGAAAAGCCAGCCAAGGCAGTTGAATGGCTTAAACTTGAACCATTTCTTCGTCGTCTGCCCTCAACAAAACAGTTGCAATCGAATCAATTGCCGTAATATCCGAACATGACAACTCATTAGATCCATAATAGATAATTGAAGCATCATCATCGGCGTGTCTATATCATCTTCAGCCTGCAACGGGAATCCGAATCGCATGGAGGATGGCCAAAAAGTTATTGAACTGTGGCCATTACGCTTCAATTGATTGTGGAGTGCCCCGGGGGCGACAGTGGAGAGTGCAGAAGGCTGACTGACTAGCCAATTATGCCCCCGAGCGGAGAGGGAGCTGGAGATGGAGATGGAGACCATGTCCGTTGCGAGAGTTCCTTCTTATCGCCATTGCACATTGCTCATGTCCATGTCCACGTTAGCGACGCCTCGCGACTCGCGACATTTGCCAAAAAGGAGGCGTATAACCACCGGGGCCACCCCCTCCTATTGGGTCCTTCGAGCCCAGCAGCTTTACAGGCACTGGACAAAAATTGTACAAGAAAATATAATTTTTTTCTTTGAAAATTCAAATGATTTGGCACTTTCACTTGCTTTACGATTTAAGACTAAAATAAAAATGGACATCATGGCGAATGGGTATAATATTACTCATAATGAGTAGGAGTATAATATTACTCATACGCAATGGTGTCCATTTTTATATTAGAACTTATCTTGATCCAAGCCAAGCCCTCTTTGTAAGTCTGTACCTTAAAAAAACTTACTCATTACCTATTAAATATAGTTGAAACAATTTTCTTTAAAAATTCAAATGATTTGGCACTTTCACTTGCTTTACGATTTAAGACTGAAATAAAAAAGGCTATAATATTACTCATAATGAGTAGGATTATAATATTACTCATTCGCAATGGTGTCCATTTTTAATATTAGAACTAATCTTGATCCAAGCCACTTTAACCCTTTTAGAAAGTCTTTACCTTGAAAAAACGTACTCATTACTTATTAAATATTATTAAAACCATTATTTCTTCACACCTTTCTCTGCCAGTGTGACCAAACAGCGATAACAGAGCATCAACCTCGCTGAAGAGACCCAGAAGAGAGCAAAGAAAGCGGATGAGGGTGAAGAGGTATGAAGAGTGATATGGGCAGAGTGGGGAGTGCATCTGCCACGTGCAGCTCTTGATTTAGTTGCGGCAAGGAGTCAACGACATGCGACCAAGGACCAAGGACCAAGGACCAGGCAATTGAAATTAACATTGGCCTGCATGGGGTCACTCTGAAGCACTCCTTCCCAGCTGACAGCTCATTTCACTTTCTCACTACTCGAAGGATTCCCCTTTGGAGATTCCCTTCATAATGAAAACATAAAAATCCTCCTCCCGTATATGTTTGTATGTATGTGTTTTGGCGTGCAACCGAAATTAATTTCCATTTCGTACATTTAATGGAATTTACTTGTTGTCTGTCAGCCCAAAAGGATTCGTGTATTCTGTGGCTGATCTGCCTTCTCTGCCGTCTACTATATCCATATGCTGCGTGTACAGCCCCCGAAGGCCTGCATCAGCTGCACTCTCTTACGGCCCGGTTATTTCGGTTTCAGGCTATTTGCTATTTGATGGCTGTCTGTCAGATTTGGCTAAAATTTGCACGTACCTCTGCATAGAGATTGGGAATGGGGTTGGGACTGAAATAGCTGACAGAGAGGAACACTATATACGGATGACAAATCAAGTAATCAAGCTCTTCAAATAAAATATATATGCGAGTATGAAACGTTTTTCTCTTTCAAAATACCTAAACTTAAATCTAAGGGTCCTTTAGCTCCAAATTATCCAAAGCTCGGTGTCCAAATCGATTTTAGTGTTTGAAAGCTTTTCTTTCTGGCGTTTTCCTTATTTCACAATTTTATTTGTGAAATTAATTAATTCAATAAAAGGGAAATATGCAATTTATGGTGGCCATAAATTTCCACATACACATCGAAATGGGCGGCAGGATGGCGGGATGGAGGGCGGACACGGATACTCGAACTCGAACTCGAGCTCGAGCCCGGGCAGGAGTGGAGCCGTGTCTTGCACTTGGCCAATATGTCTGTACATAATTTATGCGCCATCTTTTAAATATGTTTGAAATTTTCCCAACATTCAATGGGAAGTTTTATGCAATTCAAGGCCTGCCATGGTAGGGGTGACTATATTTATCGTCTTAGACGTTTGCATATGGAAATCATTAGATCCCGCAGAGAAAGCCATTTGAATTAATTTACTTATTTATTTTATTCAAGTGTCAATTAAAAGCTTTTTATCTGCATATTTTATTTTTTCTGGTCTTATGTGCGGCTGTGCGGCTGCATTTGAAATTTTACTTTGATTAAGTATCCAAGAACTTAATTAAAATACACACACAGCCATACAGCCAATGAAGAGTTTTAAAGCCTATTTCTGCCTGTGTTATAATCGTTTTTTATTTTCTCTCTGAAATCTACAATATTAATAAGGCCTCGAAATGCGCTTAGTCCTTTGTTTGCTCGCTTTTAAGCCGTTTTTAATCGTTTGACCTCCTTTTTTCGACCATTTTCGGTGAAATTTGTTGCACTAAGCCCGGGATTACCTCCCCTAGGGTTACCTCCTTAAGGGCTTTACCCCCCTTTTTGGAATTATTATTCCTTACCACCCACCGGCTTTTCAGCACCCAACTGGCTTCTGCTTCTGCTCGGGATAGGAACTGGGTACTGGGACTTAACCAACCTTCCCTGGTGCGTGCCAGGCAGAAAACCAAATGACTGATGGCTGGTTAATTGTCTGGCCATGGCTTTTGTTCTTTTTCCCCCTCTGTGCCTTTTTTGTGTGCTGTTGTTTTTTGTGCAGCACTCCTGCTGCTGACGCTTGAAACATTAGACTTAGACGTGGCACAGATATAGTGCGGCCAGGAGTGTGAGTACGAGTGCGAGTACGATACGAATCCAGAGCTGGCTGAAGCTTGAGCTGGAGCTGGAGCTGGAGATGTAGCTGCAACTGCAGCTGAAGATGAAGCCGAACCCACAACAACATCAAAGACAATGCACACATGCACCACACGAGGGGGAGGGGTCAACTCGATGCAAGCCCAACAGCAGCACCAGACTTTGGTAACTGGGTTTTGGCCCGAAACACACAAGGAAGAGGGCCGTGGGATGAGACCTCAACTCCAGGCTACGAATGGCTGGGAATTTCAAAACTGAAATTTCAGTTTCCCTAATTCCAAGTGTTGTATCAAATGAGGATAATCTGCAACCAGTAGTTGACCCTTGGCTATTAGAAATTCCTTGGCAGAGAATGACCACAGGTGGGGACATTGTGAAATGAATTTAATTTCTTGGCTAAATTTGGCACACCTTTTTGATTGTTGTCTTATTGAGTGGCTTATGTGCTCAAATTAAATGTGGGTTACCTTATTTCGGTTGAAATATAATATTAGAAGGACAATCTTAGCTGCAACTAATCTTTTGATATGATAATAATAATTTTTGGGTTTAATTAAAGTATGTACTTCAATAGAGTGAGATAAAAGACTTTCTTACGTAATAAATTTTGGCGCCCAACGTGGAGCCAAAGATATGACCCAACGTTGGGCGCCAAATTGTAGAAAGTGAAAAAGGCCTAAACTTTAAGCATTTAAGCTGTAAAAATAAATAAAATGTAAGATAAGCAAGAAAAATAATTCCTTTGTCTATTAAAAATATTCTTAGCTCAATTATTTTAAGTTTTACATTTTTGCTAAAAAATAAACAACAAAAATTCCAAAAACTTGACTTCTTGCTTAAAACACTCAAAGATCTTGTCGAGGATAATCCTGAATAATACAGATGTTTCACAAGATCACTAAACATACCTTCTTCATCAGTATCCATGGTAGGTATTCCCCTTAAAGCCTAGTACTCAAACCGACGAAAAGTGTTCGTAAGCAGTGCGAGAGAACAAGAGGGTAACTATTGTCCTCTCTTTAACTCACTGCTTAGAAACACTTTTCGTCTATCTGAGTACGTAGCTTAAAGATGGATATAGCTTAAAGCATATTATAGAATATATCCAAGAGTATTTGGGTCTTCGTCTTTGATATTAGAGTGCTGAGACTCGCCTCCTCTGAGGGTTATTTGTACTTTTTGTTGGCCACGTTTCACTCGGATGTTCTAGCTGTTATTGTTGTTGTTGCGCTTTCATTTTGTTGGTTTTATGCGTGCTGAAGCGAGAGGGAAATGGCCAGATAGCCAAGAGGAGTGAGCGAAAGAGTTTCGGGAAACAAATGGCAAGAAAACACCGCATGGCGATGATTGTGATGACGACGATGTTTTCATTGTTTTGTTACGCTCGCTTTTCATACAAAACTAGCCCCAACTCCGCTGTCCCCTGCTGGCCCCTATTCCCCGCCGCCTCTGTCCCTCTGTCCCTAGTAAAACCCCCTTTTTTGGAAGCCTTCGCGCAGCTGCCAGCTACAATATTTTACTGACTGTTTGCTGGCTTTTCTTTGCAATTTTGATGCTATTGCTGAACACAAAAACGAGAAAACAAAAAGGCAGGCACGATTTTAAAACACACGAAGTCTCCAACACTCTTCTAAATTCAAAAATAAGTCTAAATAAGCCAGGGATGTGTAATTATTTTTAATAGTGGGCGAGCACATATTAGTTCCTAAGATATTGAATGAATACTTGTGAGTAAAACAATTTTAAAGACCACAATGAAGTCGAAATAATTAATTTTCTCTATTCTTAGATTTATTTTAAAGATCTAGATCGCTGTTCCGGGAAAAGATTGCTGAAGTTAAGATTCTTCTGAATTTATGGATCCGCCATTCAGGGCATTCAAAACAACCGAATGAAGCAGAGAAGATGTGGAGAAGGAGATGAGGCAGGAGGCAGCAGGAGACGGAGTAGAAAAGGAGAGTAAGGAGAAGGGAGAATGAGGTGGAGAGGCAGAGGGAAAAGGAAGGGGCTTTTGCGAGGCTTTTTAAGCAGCAGCAGGAACAGCAGGAAGCGATGAAAGAGGAGACACGGAGGGAGATGTAAATGTAGAATGGTATGAAAGAGGAGGAGGAGAAGACGGAATAGGAGGATATGGGAGATGGAGCTGGCAATAACAGTGACTGGGAACGATGGCAGCGGAGCGGACTGCGACGCCAGCTGCGACTGCATCGGCAGTAGCAACAACAATTTTTCAAGCGCTTCCGAATGTTGCAATAGAAATCTGCATTTTTAATTTGTGTGTGTGTGTGTGTGGTGTGTTTGGTGTGCTCGTGTGTGTGTGGCGAGTATGTGTTTCTGTTGATTTCTTCTCGTTCTTTGCTTTGTTGCTGTTTGTTCGGATTCGAAGCTGGGAACGCACTGAAAAAAAAAACTGAAAAACAAATTATAAAGTACTGATTCCGATATAATTATATTTCCAATTAAAGAGCCTTACATAAAATCAATTAACGATTTTATTAGCATAGAACATAACATTTATAATATTTAATTAATTAAATAGGCACAACTTCAAGTTTAAATACCTCGAATTGGTAGCTTTTCGTAAACTGTTGAAATTCGCATTTAATTTAATTAATTTATTATTTAATATAACATTTTTCTGCCTGTGCATTTATGCCTACGTACATGTGCATCGTTTGTGTGTGTTGCTTGCTTGTTTGTGTGTTTGCTTGTGTGTGTCAGAGTCCCAGTTCTCAAAACGTTTGATGTTCCTACTCGTGTTGTTGTTGTTGCTGCTATTGCTGGGATGCTGCGCCATGTTGTTTGTAACTTCCTTGTGCGCCGCACATGACCCTCTGCTCCTTCCAGGAATCATCCTCCTGCTTGCCCCGGCTGCCTAAAGTCCATTTTGTATGACATTTTCGTGTGAAATATGTATGGGAGATAGCTGGGAGGTTGGTTAATGATCTACGAAGTACTTTGGCGGCTTGATAAGGAAGATCTGTCCAGACCAAGCGGGAAAACGGACTAGAAATTATTTATACACCCAAAAAAAAAAACAAGACTTTAACCTTTCTATGCGTTGTCTTAAAAGTATAAAGTATATATAAGTTTTATACTTCAAAATATCAAATGTATACTCCAAAGTTCAGTTTTTATACTCAATAGTTTCAATTGTGTATTTTTTAGTATTATTCTTATACGAACCTATATCGAAAATTCGATAACATATCGCGTTAGCTGGAATTTAGTGCTTTTCTGTTTGTCGCGTTAGTGATTATTATGAAATATTGGTGGAGATGAGTATAAAATGTATACTTTCGTAGTATTAAATTGATAAGCATCTTATTAAGAAATTTTTCATACTCAAGAGTATAGAATTCATGTAGCAATCGTATAGGTTCTATGATGATTTTTTTTTAAATCAAATTAGGCAAAGACTTTCCCTTCTATTTTATAATATCCTTACCAAAAGAATTAAATTTTAATTCAATTCAAGCTTTCACTCGTGTTGATTTGCGGGCTGAGCTTCCTGAAATCCTATGGAAAAGCCTCATGGAGTTGGCTCTAGTCGGATTCATCATCTGGTGACTCCTCGAATTAGTTGGCACTCCACTTGGCTTCACTCTTCCGGACGAAACCCTCATCAGGTATTCTTTGTTATCCCTGGAATATCATCCTCACTGTCAGGAATAAGCCAAGCCGACTGCGAGGATTTTTTTAACTTCAACGTTTATTTTGTCTTTCGCCAGCTTGCCTCTGTTTATATTTTTTCTCTTTTCGAGTCTTTCCATTCTATTTTTTTCTCCTTTATTTTATTTTATTTTGTTATGTTTTTGGTTGGGTGGTAGTGGTCAGCGTTTGATTGTGATATGCACACAAAAGCGGATTATTCTTGACTCTTTAGCAGCATCATTTATGACATGCAACAATAACAGTGGCGCTGTGGGGAGGTGAAGAAAAGGGGGGACTACAGCAAATGCAATTTCTGTTAGTGGCCACAATTTTGTTTAGAATTTTCAAACCCCCCCCCGAAACAGTTTTCATTGTCTCCCTTTCTGCTCCACGCTCCCGTGCATTGTAGTTACATTGTGCTCACATACTTGTATTTGTGTGATTCCCCAACGAATTGTATCGGCGAGGGTCGAATTGCAGCTGCGAAAGCTGCTTAAGTTATTAGTTATTGTTATCAATAATATATACAACTAACTATATCTATTTCCGGTTGCGCACTTTTATTACTGAACATTTTGTGTTAAATAAACTTAATTGTAATTCTATCATAAATTATCATACAGCGGAGGGGCTTCCGCTGATAAAAATTAAATTGAATTCTAATTGCAAAATGAAATCAAAATTTTCGGCCATAATTAATTGGCAAAAATGTGCGTAAATTGTTCAGGTGCTTTTGCGGGGATATTTGGGCATTGATCTCTCGGGTTGCTTTCAATTTGGCTAACTAACACTGACACGGTGGGCAAGTGGGATTAAAACCTATTTTCGGGTATTTAAAGTGGATTTTATATTTAATTTTAATGCGTAGCCCTTCTATCTTAAATGTTTAATTAATAATACGATTTTTTTAATCAACACTTAGTGCTATTTAAAAGCCTTATCAACACTGGCCATCGATCGATAAAACTTAATTTATTTATTTCTGTTTTCAATAAAATTGACTTCGATTTAAAGTTAACCAACACGAAGTATGAAAAAATGCCTAACCAACACTGGTCACCGATCGATTCAATTAGATTAATTCATTTAGAGCTCCTTCCCTTAAGTGTGTTAATATTATTAATATTATTATTAACACTGATTATCGTTTAATACATTTAGAACCCCTTTTAAGAATATGGCAATATTATTAACCATTAAGTTATCCAACACTAAGTACACAAAAATAACTTACCAACTCTGGACATCGATTGATTCTATTTGATTCATTCATTTAGACCTTCTTCCCTTGAATGCGTTAATATCATTTAGAGCTCCGGTCTAAGTAACAGGTATATATCATCGGCACAGGTGCGAAAGAAGCGGATAAAGAGGGAGGCGATAAAGAGGGAACTGCTGGCGAAATGATATGACTGGGGAACGGAAAGGGACGGAAAGTAGACATAGATCCAACAGGCGACGTTGGCACTTTTGGTCCACTTGGCCGGCAATTGGACCATTTCGGTGAGCGCTTCACAGCGCTCAAGTTGCGTTGTGGCGGGGTCCAAGGGGTTGGACTTGATGCTTGATGGCTGAACGGGGTTGGTAAGCAGGGCTGGGGTTCCTGGAGGACACGAAAAAAAAAAAAAAAAAACAGAAAAACAGAAAGAAGGAGGCATCCCAGCTGTGCAGGCAGGCAACTGCCAACGACATTTAGCCCACTTTTTACGCAGCAGCAGGCACCCCAGGAATCAGAGTCAGAGACTGAAGATGGAAATCGGTGCCCTGTGGGCCACCCGTTCTCATCTAAGCTTAACACAGCCCAAATTGTACAAAAAGTATACTGGATTTTAAAATAAAAATACCTGCAAAATTATTAAGACTATATAAGTTCGCTTTTCAACCAACAACCGCTTCTTAAACAATCATATTCTGCTTTGATTTAATTTTATCGAAACAATTGTGATAATTTATCGATATTTTCGATAGGCCTATCGCTGCTTTCCCAACTCTACTTAATTTTTATTCAAATGCAACCTTTTTCCAACTCAAATTGGGTTTCATCTCTGATTATATATGTATCCACCTATATTCCTCCCAATTCACCGATTTCCTGCTCCTGCTGCTGCCGTTGTTGCCCCGTTTAAGATGCAGATAATGCTAATTAATTGTATTGATTAGCTCATTATATCATTACCTGGCAACTGAGCGGCAACGCAGCGGAGGACTTGCCCCGAGCGCCTTTTCAATGTGCCACGATGCATGCAAGGACAATAAGTTCCGACCACAGCAACAATGCAGATCCTGTGCGTATCCTTATACCTATACCTATATATATATTTGGATGTGCCTGTGCATGTTCATGAGCATGGTGCCGCACATTCATATAAATAAACTTGTCTAAATTGCAGTTACCGCCCCAGGGCCATGGCCAAAATTGTATACAGCGCCGAGAACTTCACAAGGGTGGCGGCGGCAGGACGAATGGTGCAATTTTCCAGAGGGCTTGGGGTTACGGGGATTTCCTAAGGTCCCCCCGGGGCGGGATGAGTGTGTGCGTCCATGAGCCTTGTATTGTGCATTGTACCAAGTACAGGTGCCCAGGGATTTAATATAATACTAACTAATACTACTTATATTAATCCAAAGCCTCTGGGTCTTGCAATTGCCACAAAATATCGATCTAAAATAATTCGTGTTAATTTCTTTCCTTTAAAAATTAAATTATATTTAATGAATATTGCTAAACCTTGATTATATTATATTATTGCCATTACATCTAGGTTTTAATTAATAATTCAAGAGTATTTTTATATAAAATAGTTTAAAAATCAAAAGGGTTTAAAATTCATTGAAAATATTATCCTAGAAAATAGTTCAAATGACTTTTATAAACATATTTAATTAATTTATATTTAATATCCATTGTAAATATTGCAATAAATATATAAACAAAATAAAAGTTAACCAGTGTTACCTGTCTTAAACTTTGTGTTCATTTCATCCATGGCATCCTACTTCGTGAGATTTCTTCTCGTCCTTAGCGCCTTTCTGACTCTGCCGGGATTGTCAGGTGTGCTTGTCTCCGTCTCCGTCTCTATCCGGCCTTCCTGTGAGCGTGACCATAAAAGTTTTGGCCAAGTTTTTGGGAACACGCTGCATTGTCCTGCGTCCTGCGTCCTGCGTCCTGCGCTGTATGCTGTGTCCCAGCATCGTTAAGGCGTATCCATCATAATATCTATCAGAGGAAGAGACGCAGCGCAGAGCCTCATCCGAATAATTCATTTATATTAATACATCCGGCAGAGCAACAGTCAAACTCACTGTGAAAGAGAGTAGAGCCTGGCCGGGGGAAGAAGTATTTCAATTTGTATTGCCAAGTGTCTGCATCTATCTATCTATCTTTTTCCAGCATCTCTGGCCCTCTCTCTTTCCGTCTGTCTGCAGTTGCAGTGCTCGACATTGCCTCGTCGACAGCTTAAAGTTTGAATTGCTGCACACGGAGTCACTAATGCACAGAGACAAAAATCTTTAAATCTCTGATAAATATACAAAAATAATTTAAAAATATATTTTAGGAGGTTTTCTTAGGACTTTTTGCTTGAATTTTTCAAGGAGAATGTTGTAATAATATTTTTAAGAGTTCTACAGAAAATTCTTAAATAGTTATTGGTTCTTTTCACTTTTAGTTATGAATAAAAAACACTCAAATATATTTTTTCTTTTCATCCCATACTATTTTTAATTTCCCAGCATTTGTTCCAAGTGCATTTCCGCGTGGACAACCTGGCCGAAGCCTGGGAACTGGGTTGCATTTGGTTGGGCTCCCTGGACTGGGGAGGGAATGGCCGGGGCAACAGGATGCAGGACGCCACCTTTTGCAGCTGCTTCCATGTGTTCATGGCGCAAATAATCGCCGTCATCAACAACAACAAAAACAAGATGGCAGGACAGGATCAGGATGGAGCTAAAGCTGAAGAGATGGTGAGCGGGCGATGGCGATGAGGTTGGAGATTTTCATGGGGGGATAAAGATGAGTTGAAAGACGTTGACGCTGACGCCATTAGCACCGAGTTTTGCAGCATCAACGACAAACTTTAAATTGTTGCGTCATTACAATTCGAGTTCCTCCTGGGTACCAAATGGTTGGGCGCAGGGGGTGCCAAGGGGGAAGTGCTGAGCAACAGGAAGCCAGGATATTTGAGCCTAGCCAAGGCATAAATGCTCCTTGCCATCCAGAAGAAATGGCAAAGAAGTAGAGGCAGCAGCAGCAGCAGAAGCAGAAGCAGAAGTAGAAGTCTTGTCCCCGTTTGCACCAGTGATTGATGTTGCACTTTAAATTTCAGTTGTGTCAGTCAGAGATACACACTCACACTCACACACATCCGCAGGCTCTCCCTAATGACCAGGTGCCACAAATGGTTGCATTCCTGGGAAAGAGCTTACTTTCAGGAGAAATGTTCAACGCACACATCAGGCGGAAAAATGCAGATGCAATGAATGTGAATGAATAAAAAATCATATACATAATATATAGTATATTATTTATCCAAAGAACTAACCTTAAGTTGGCTATAGATATATTTTGCATAAATTAATAAATAAGGAAAAATGCATGTGAATGAATAGGAAATAAAATATATAATATATATTATTTATTCAATGAACTAACCTTGACTTGCCTATAATTATATTTTACATAAGTTAATAAATATGGTAAGGTAAAATGCAAATGCAATGCATGTGAATGAATAAAAACTAAAATATATATTATATATATTATTTATCCAAAGAATTAATTAGTTTTCCATAAAAAATACTATTAGTGCTAATTGTAGTAAACATTGAAGTTTAATGACTAAATTTAAATTTATAACCCCATTGATAAATACTAAAAATTGTCAAAATCCCTGACCAGTTTTTAAGATAAATTTACTTTAATAAAAAAAAAAAATATTAAGATACAAGGGAATTTTCTCCTAGATTTTTCTATCAAATTAAATTTAATGGCGGTTTTTTATTAGTTTATTTCTTACAACTTTTTCCTCAAATGAAATATTTTAAGCCGAAATTGAGCAATAAATTAAAATAATAATAATTACACTGAAGTTTCCCTTACAAAAACATAATAAAAATAAAATGTATAATATTTAATGTATAATATTTATATATTTAATATATAATATCTCAACCTTAATTCCTTTCCCTAAACTTAATTAAATATAAATACTTTACCCCTTTAACTCACTTAATTACCAACTAAGAATTTCTACAGCTTTAGTTGCTTAACTTTTTAAATAAAAAAGCCAATAGAAAAATATAAATTAAAGGCCCCGCTTGGTAATAATAAAAAAGAGCCATGCAATTTTTATATTTGAAAATATATGAGTCTATACCGATGTGTCTTGTCGTCGTTGGCAGTGCCTGCTTTTGCCTTCGTAATCATTTAAATGAACAAATTATAAATTACCCCAATAATGGGCTCGGGAGCGGGACGACGGCCAGGCCAGGCCAGGATGAAGTCACTGGAGTCGAGAGTTGGGAGCCGGGAGTCGGGAGCCGGGAGTCCCGGAGTCAGAAGTCAGGAGTCACGTTCAGGCACACACAGATATATTTTATATGCAGTCATATATGCAGATATATGTGAGGCTATATGTGCCATATATTATATATTGCGGCGATTGCATCGCAACGACAATTTTGGCTCATTATAAATTTGCCTTAATTTTAATGCAAAATGTTCCTGCCGCAGTCTGTCTGCCTCCGTCTCTGTGTCTCTGTGTGTCGTCCCTCGCTCCTCTGCCTGTGACTGTGACTGGCACAGTGCCTTACATTTAATGCAACCAACTCCGACTCCAAGTCCAACTCCGACTCCAAGTCCGAGTCCGACTCCAGCTCTTGCCTCGCCTCGCCTCTCCTGGAATTGCATTCAACTGCAGCCTGCAGGACGAGTCATCTGTCTGGCCCTCCCCTCGTTGTGCGCCGTAGGTAATCATGTTGCTGACAGCATTGTTGCCGCCGCACAGTCCACTGTTCCCTGATACCGTGGGGAAATCTCGGGTAGAGGCTACTTAAGCTAAAACAAAGATGGCCAGAAATTCAATGAATTCTTAAGCTGCTTAGCTTTTAGGCGGCGACACGGAAATCCCATCGCTGCCAGTTTAAAAATAAGCAATTTTGTATAAAGCCAAACCTGTTGAAAGTATTATTATTATTATTGGTTTTTTCTTTCTTTATTTTTTTTTAGTTTGGCCTGTCAAAGTGTTGAGTAAGTACTTTATAGCATTTGTTGTGGCCGCTTCACAGGTGATTTAAAATTTACTGGAATTTTGCTGGTATTTTTCCATTACAGATCGTGGTTGAGGAAGGTTTTTGTTTAAATATAGGTACATATATAAAATATATAAAAACCACGCCTTTCTCGGTATATTTCGTAGAAATATGAATTCAAAATTAATCTTGTATTTACTGTAATAAATCTGTATATTAAGAATTATTTTAATATATTTTTAGAGATTGTAAATATGTTACTAATCATTTTAAAAAATAATATTATTTTTTTTTAATTCTTATATTTGAGATGTTTTGTCTGTAAAAATATATCCCTATGCCTATTTAAAATAATATATTTTTCTAATTAAGGTAAGCTTAAAAAAAGCTCTTAAAGACAAAAAGTACATATTTTTTAAATCGAAAAATATGTCTAATAATATTTTAAAGCTGAACGACAAGAATAACAATTCTTAGTTAAACTTTGGCTTACTTTTATTCTTTTTAAAACAACTATTATATTTATTATTATATTACTATTATTATTATTATTATTATT
Source organism: Drosophila lacteicornis (assembly GCA_008044355.1). NCBI lineage: Eukaryota > Metazoa > Arthropoda > Insecta > Diptera > Drosophilidae > Drosophila > Drosophila lacteicornis. The sequence goes on from VNKF01006021.1 coordinate 29,371, forward strand.
ATTATTACTATTATTTAATTATAATTTTATTTTTAATGGATACTCCCCGCTTCGTATACTTAAAAATCATTAACCACTTTGTATGTTAAATTGTTGCACGACAATGAGCCAGCTGCCGCCAAAAAAGGAAAAAAGAAAGCGAACAAAGGGACGGGGAGAAGAAAAGAAAGGCAGGAAAATGCACATGCCACGTAGTTATGCATATGTCGTTGTCCCAGGACCTCCAGGCCCCCCAGAGCCCCCCAAGGCCCTCCTCCTCCGATTTCCCCGATACCCTTCCCGGCGCTGTACGTGTGTTCCAGGCAATTCACAAATTGAACGTACGAAATCACATTAGCCCCGACGTCAGCCTCAGCCTCAGCCTCAGCCTCAGAGTCAGCCTCGGCGTCAGCGTCAGCCTCAGCGCCAGATCCTGCACTGTCCCCGTCCTGTCGTCCCGTCGTCCCGTCGTCCTCTCGTCCTTTTGTCCTTTCAGCATCTTCGCTTGTTGCAGCGGCGAGCATTGAGCAGCTCCTTGGGGAGATACCCCCGAACCCGAACCCGAACCCGAACCCGAAGCCCCGTACCCTTGGCCATATCCACACCCGCAGCCGAAGCCCGGACTTTGGATCCGCAGACGGAAAAGTACAGTGTCGGAAATAAAAAATATTTGAGTATTTTAAACTAAATAAATAAACAAATAAAAATATCAATATGACAAGTAATTAACAAATAAATAATGTACCAAGTTAGCTTATATCAGAAATATTCTCTTAATACCTTTTCCCCCCTAATTATTCTGGAAATACTTATTTTTCGAATTTCTTTCCGTGCACTCTGGAACCGCTGTTGGACCCGTTCCGGGATTATTTTGGCCGAACACGTACGGTGCCGCTGGCATTGGCCAATTGGCCTGGTCTGGGTCTTGGTCTTGGTTCTCGTCCTCATCCTCGTCCAGGTCCTGCGACCTGCGTCTGCATCCTCGTTCCCCATACATATGCCATATATATGGCCCTCTGCTATGACGACGTGCTGCAGCAAAAGTTTTCCTTGTCTATTGATTTGAATTTGAATTTTTCGCCTAATTGCAAAAAGTGTGCACAAAGTGAAACAAGCGAGAGAGAGAGAGAGGAGCACGAAAAAAGGAAAATGTCAGATGAGACAGAGAAAAGAAATCGTTGGAGTTGTGGAGGAAGTTGCATCTTTTCCATAGTAAACATTTTACTTGTATTTCCCGAAGAAATTCTGATTTTTGACAGTTCAAAGCCCCATCAGAAGTAGATGGAAAAATGAGTAAATTTAAGTTGAAACGTAACCATTTTTACTTTAATAAAACATACCTTTTAAAATTTAATATCTAAAAATCTAAGTAAACTTAAGGAGATATTTTTTTGCATTTTGATGTCAGTCTCAACTGAGTTTCCCTGCGGACAGTTTTTTTCTCACCCAATGTCATCAATGTTTACCCAAGGCACAAAAATAATCCGATACAAATTCCAATATCAATTGATTAAAAAACAATTGCTTAAATCTAAGACCGCCCCGGGGAAAACTCATACAGATTTCCCATCTCCTTTTTTGGGGCTCTTTTGATCACTTTTCCCCCGAGCGGAGTGGCTTAGTCAAACATTTGCTTGGTTAACTAAATACGTTCGAATATTTTAGGAAAATGTGTGGCACACATTTTTGTAAATTCAATAATAATGTTTGTTGATAACTATATATTTTTTTTATGTCTTTTAATACACATATGTATTTATTTTACATTTTCCTGATACTTGTCGGGTCTCCTTTTTGTATTTCCTTCTTGCATTTACAATTGTTATTTCATTTCTTTTGTTGTAATTTTGAAAAACATATTTACTTAGCCTGAGGCGGAAGCAAAAACAAAGTGTTTTACTCGGACTATATGGGAGAATAAAACAAATGTGTTGGGAAATATAGTGACATGATAAAAGTTAAGATAAAAGAGTAAAAGTGTGTTACATTTTAAAGTACTTTTTTAGTATTAAATCAGAAAAAAATATAATTCCTATTTACCATTAATTTATTTTGCATTTTACTGTATATATACTAAAATGCAAAATAAATTAATGGTTAAGACGAATTATATATTTTTCTGATTAATACTATTAATACTAAAAGTATTTTATTCATAAAAATTAAATATATTTTAGGACTTCTTCCGGTGTTATTCTGAAGGTGTTGTTCTAAAAATCTATAGTTCTTTCTGACTATTAGTAATATATATTATTATTAGTAATTTCTTGTATTTAAACCTATGTAAAATTTCCAAATAAGACTCCTACTTACTTAAACACAACTGTCTCTTGTATTGTGTATGTTTTGTACATTTTCAATGCAAATATTTGCCCCTGTGCCCGTGCGTGTGTGTGCTTGGATCAGGACGATATGGTGCACACTATATATACTTATTGTGCGCATATTTTCACATATAATAAACATATCGGGCAAATTGTTTTTATGGAATTTTTATACATTTTCCGCAAATGCGGCGCGCGGCAAACATTAAACGCATAGATATTTGTATAAATATTATGAGAATAAAAATGAAAATAATAAGAGGGATCGGAGTGGGAAATCGGAGTGCTGATATATATATTTTCACAAGTGCTGGCCAAATAGCTCACCCGAAAAGTGGAAAAATACGAGAGAGAGAGGGAGAGAGGTCCGGCCCACGCAACAAGGTAATCAAATGCAATTGAAAAGCCAGCGCAAAAAGTTTATCCTTTGGTTTGCCTTGAACAAGCGTTCCCAGCCCTTTACAGTTACCCGTTCCCGTTCCCTTTCCCGTGCCCGTGCCCTTTCCTGTGCCCATGCTCTTACCCGTTCCCATCCCCTTCCCCATTCCCGTTCCCGTTCTTGTCCTGTGCTCCCTTACCCCTTTCCGTTCCCATTCCCATTTCCAGCTGTTCCCTTCGATTTTTCACCCGACTGCCATTGCAACGAATTTAATCAAAAGTTACAATTCCAATTGTCCGCAAGCGGGTCACTCGTGTTGCGTATTAAAAAAGTTCCGCTGCGGTGAGACAGAGACGGCACTGGCCCTGCCCTGCACTGCACTGCCGGCCATGGAGGGAGACAGAGACAGAGACGGAGACGGAGACGGACGTAGATGGCCAGAAAGAGATAGAGTCGGCGTTTCATATCCGTGTTCTATGTAGGCCAAAAACAAAAAGCAAACAGGCCAAAAAGGCAAGTGAGAACGGTGTGGTGGCGTGTGCCCCGACCATTAGAATACCAAGCAGTGCCTGCTGCAAACAGGTTAAATTTCGGAGAGGAGATCAAATGCCTCTAGTGGACTTATTACTCGGCCGATGGCCTTGAAATTTGGTATAAAGGTAGAGAGGAAATATATACATATTTTACTGGAGTTTCTGGATTTTTAGTAAACATGGTTTAGGGACCATAAATTGTATTAAATAATTTTAAAAGAGTGTTTATTTTATTTTTTCTATAAAAACCTGTTACATTTGCTAGCTTAAACACCATATACCCCCGAAGCCCTGCGAGTGCTGGGTAAGAAAATAAAATAAAAGATGAGGAAAGGGAAAAAAGAAGGCAGTGAGCCAAAAAGTTGGCCCGCTTAAATTGCAGCGATTGCAATGAACCGGACGGACAATCAATGCCGATTTTTACCACATCTATCTCCCCGCCTGTCACTCACCCTCCGGCCCCCGCTGGGGCGAAAGGGAAACGTTATTCGAAATATCGAAAAATGAGCGAGAGATAAAATCAAGGGAAGTGCGTTTTGAGTAGAGTGCGTGCCAATAATAGAAGAAGAAAAGCTGGGAATAAAATGGCACACTTACACACAAAAGATTTGTCATTTAATTCAGTTCACTTTAAATTGAGGAAGTGAGACTTGCAAAATGCCGTTAGTTAATGCCGGAAAACCCCTGAAGCTATTTTCCAGAGCAGAGCGACCTCTGCAAATGGAAGCAGTTTGCCTGTCAACACTGATTCCATTTCCCCTTGCCTGCCCCCAAAATGCTGTCCATCAGCGTCATTGGCATGGCCACTATCGTTAACCCTCCGGATGGCTCCGTACCCCAGTTGGGATCCCATCCTCCGGCCACCGCATATGTGCGCCGGCTTTGCCCGCCTCCTGCTCCTCCGATAATGATGGGGCCAGCCGAACAATCAATTAACGCACTGCCAGCCATCAAGGTTGCTGACCCGGGGCGTGGTCCTGTGCCGTTGACAGGAGGCTGGGGAATATTGGTAGGAAACCCATGGGGTGGAAACCCAAAGGGGAGCGGCTCGAGGCGGCTTCATCTTGGTCAGCCGCATGCAAAACCGATTTGGAGATGCAGCTCCAGTCTCGCCCAACCAACTCCTGGCTCCGTTTCTGAAGCTTAAACCTGTCCTGGAATTTAGGGAATTTAAAAAAGGAAGCAACAAGTTTATTTATTTAATTTTTTAATTTATACAAGCCTATTTTATTATGAGTTAAAATTGATATTAATTATAGCAATTTTTGTTTTTAAGGGCGAAACCTTTAACCCCCGTTTGAAAACGCTCTAAAAATTAAAGCCATTAAAGTCTTTGATAGCCTGGCAGGAGCCTCGATCTCCAAGCCCCCTTGTTGGCCCCTTCTAACACCTCTCGCATAATTGAAGGTAAATTAAGTTTGCTCTCCTCCACAGTCGACGTTTGAACTCGATTGACGCACATCGTTTGCTTTTCGGCATCGACGGCGCGGCGGCGGTGGACGCGAAAACGAAATTGCTATTTACAAACAATTTTACATATTTACGCGGCAACTGTTGACATTTTGCTATAAATTCAGCCAGCCCTGGTCTGCCGCGTGGACAAAGACCAGTGCAAACACAGGCCTACACTCGGAATAAATGAACCAGACACTTAAAGTTATTTTTAATGTGTTTTAAAAATTAAAGCATATTTAAAAAGAAGCCCCCTTGATTTAATAGAATATTTGTAAAATAAATAAATCAAAACATGCGACAAAGACAAGCTTGAAAGTAAGCTAGAATCTTTTGCTGAGCAACATTTAACGATGTTCCAGCTGGAAACCTTTGGGAATTCTAGAATCATTGTAAGACTTAATATACTTTCCTTTAAGTAATATATATTAAATATTTAAAAAGAATTAGTCTATGATATTATAAATATGAATAAATTTCTGCAAATTACCCATTGAAAAAACAAGTGGGAAAGCTACAGTCGAGTGAGACCGACTGTGAGATACCCGGTACTCAAAGCATTGTGGGTGAAATTAAATAGCACATGAACATGGAAAAAAGGAAATGTTGAGAAATGAAGACAAATGTTGCTAGAAACATGTTGAGCAACCTCCAAAAAGAATAAATGTTGCTAAGGACATGCTGCGCAACACGCACTGACACTCTCTCTCAAAAGCTATGTGCTCAGACACCCGAAAAGTATTCCTGAGCAGTGACCTCTCGTTTTGACTCAATTCTACGGAACCCTTTTTGCGTGTCTGAGTACTTAGCTTTTGAGAGAGAGATTGATAGTGCACGTAGCTCCAAAAAGAATAAACAGTAACTTTATTGTTTAATAACTTCCATGTTTACCATCCGATTTTGCTCAAATTTTCAGAATACGTCCGCGAATACCTTCTTATTTATTATATCTATTTATTTTAATCCGGAAATCACGACTTTAGCTTATTTAACGTTTTTTCTGATTTTCGGGGGCGGAAGTGGGCGTGGTCGAATTTTAAAACAAACTTGATCTGCATGCAAGAGATTTCAATGTTGTCACCAAATTTGGTAGCTCTAGCTCTTATAGTCTCTGAGATCTGTTGTTTCACACGGACAGACAGACGGACAGACGGACATGGCTAAATCGACTCGGCTGGTGACGCTGATCAAGAATATATATACTTTATTTTCTATGAATTAATTAAATATTATGAATTAATAATATTATTTATATAATTCATGAACAAATTTAAATGTTTATTTTAATAAAAAAAAAATTATTTAAATACTTAACAATTTCGAACTTAAGTATAGGTTATCACGACTTTCTGCTAATTTGATTTAATAATAAGTTGGTGGGAACTAATTAAATTTAAAATTTAAGCAACCCTTCCCGCTTACCCCTCTCTTTAATATTTTATATATTTTTTAAACCTTTTTTTCCCCTCGTTGACGACTTCCCATTTTCGCCGGGTGTGACCACGACTTGCGATGCAAAAACTGCCCCGAAACTGACTGATGGCTGACTAGATGGATGACTCCTGCGCTCGCTCCTCCTGGGCTCCGCCTGCACTCCTTGCGGGCTCCTCCTGCTGACTTGGCCCGAAGTCGGAGCTGTTGCTGGACGCTTATTGTTAGATGGATGGATGGATGATGTGTAGCCGTTGTTCCTGGCCCCTGGCCCCTCTCCCTGCCCCGCCCTGCCCACTGAGTGCAGTGTTGTTGCAATCTATGTGGTAGCTGGTGGAACTGGAAGTGGATGTGGAAGTGGAAGTCCATGGCCAGGGACCGAGGGTCAGAGATAGAGTTGATGATTTGTGGCGCAAAATGCGAAACTGACAGCGCGCTTCCGCTTAAAGGAAATTGAAATCCTTCTTTGCACAAAATTGTTGACGTATTTACACACACTCACACACACCGCCCACAAGCACACACTGTGCGTGTACCATCTCGGTCATGTTTTCCTTTTATTTTCCCATATTTTTTTCTTTTTTTTGTTAGTTAATTTACTCTGGTCTCGAGAGCATTTGAACTTTGTGGGCCTGGGAAATGCGAAATGTTAGGGAACTGTGCTAATTATGACAGTAATACGAGAGGTTCCTGGGGAGGTTATGGAGATGGGTTTCATTGGAAAATGAACTAAGCATGGTAAGTGCAAAGTATCAGGTTATCACTATTAATTAATTGGCCTATCAATGGGTATCTTATTATTTACTTATTGCTTTATTAATAGGTAAAATCCCCATTCATGTAAAATAAAGAATTCTTTTAACATTTAAAATAATTCCTCACATAGAGCATTCATCAATGGACTTCTCTGAAAGCTTTACCTCTCTCCTCAACTGGTTTTGTTGATTTTTTGGCACTTCATCGCGGCTTCTGGCGCGGATAATGGCATTCGGTTTGATGGAAGGATTGAGGGATTGCGGGATCGGGTTAACGAAGGGGCAGAGCTCCACTTCCGGCGGACATATGCTGATTATTTGCCCGATGTTGCCACCGCTGCTACGTGCCGCATTGCTGCCCACTCTCATTAGGTGCGTGCACAGCTGCAGTAACAATCGCAGCAGCAGCAACTGCAACTCCAACTCCATCTGCAGCATTCAGCATGCAACATGCAAAACGCACCTGGTGGCATAAAGGCAACACACCGGAAAAAGCAAAAGGATGCTCATCCGGAACACGCATTTTTGTGCGAAAAAATAAAGGGTATTAGGGAAATACAGGGAATAGATTTGAAATACAATTTTATTTTTATATAGAAATAATCAAAGACCCTTTATCAATCATTATAAATTAGATTTGCTTAATTAAATAATTATTTGTTATTTTTATACAGCGAATAGATTTAAATTACAATTTTATCTTTATATAGAAATAATCTAAGACCCTTTATCAATCATTATAAATTATATTTCCTTAACTAAATAATTATGTACAATTATTTGTTATTTTTTATACAGGGAATAGATTTAAATTACAATTTTGTCTTTATATAGAAATAATCTAAGACCCTTTATCAGTCATTAGAAATTATATTTCCCTAATTAAATAATTATGTACAGTTATTTGTTATTTTTTATATGGAATTGCATGGCAGTTTCTGCAGTGCAGGATCGTAGTTCAAGAGCATCCATATCATCGTTGCGGCCTTCATGTGCGAGTAAGTGAGTGGCAAGCCGAATGGCCGCCACAAATGTGCGTTCAACTCCTGCCAGACGGCAGGCGAAAATCCCAAAAAAAAAAAATACATTTCGCACTAACTAGTACCCTTTAATTTAATTTTTTAACAAACTAAATTTATCAACAATTATATTTAAAATAGGAACAAACGTTATAGAAGCCAAACTTTAATACATTTGCTTGAAAATTCTTAAATAAATGAATTAACTAATTACAAACCTGGTACTGATGACAGCCCTGGTACTGATGGTAGCCCTGGTACTGATGGTAACCCTGGTACTGATGGTAACCCTGGTACTGATGGTAATCCTGCTACTTTTGACAACCCTGGTAAGCTTTTTTTTTTTTAAGGATTTACCTAAGAGAATATACCCCAAAATCACAGGGTATATTAAAAAAAAAAAAACGTTTGCATTTTCACTGACATTTTTGACCCCTGTCAATGGGCTGGCTGGCAGTGGGTGGCAGTGGGTGGGACGTCATGCAGGGTCACCTAATTGGTTCGAGGGAAAGAGAGAGAAGCTATGGCAATCAACGAATGACCAGCGGCTTACCTGTGTGTGTCGTCATTCGTCTCACGTTTGCGGTGTTTGTTTCTCTGTCATGGCAGGAGGTCTCCCCCTTTGAACCCCCTTCGAGCCCGGAATGCATTTGTATTTTGACAGTTGCCACACTCCTGGGAGAGTGAGGGAGATGTAGAGACAGTGGGGGGAAAATGCGACCGTCATTCGACTGTAACTAAACATTTTTGTCCTGCCTTGTCTCGGCCTGCTAAGCGCCTTTCAAACAAGATCCCATGCTACCAGGTACGAGTATACCCCAGCATATGTGCTACCCCAATCCCTCCTTTTAACGGAGTTCAATTAGAATTTGTCAGAGTCCCACCTACTACCGCCTGGAACACCCCCCCCCAAAAAAAAAAAGCAAAACATACAAGCCGAAATACTCGGAGATCGAAAAAAGCAGAAGACACAAACAAATCGAAAATCAAACGTAAAATAAATACCAACAGGAAACAAAATGTTTTCCCGAGGAGAACCAGAAACATACAGTCTGATGCACTTACTATTATTTATTGTATAAATTGTACTTTTTGTACAGCAACAAAAAACTTTTGCTAAGTTAGAAATTTTTGAGAAAATATAAAACTTATTGAAGTTCTAGTTCCATATGAAGCATGTCACAAAATAATGTTAAGTCTAAAGTAAAAGTTGCAGTAAAAAAAAAAGAAAACCCTTGACTAACACAATATTTTCTATAAATACCAAGAGCTTGAGGAGAAGTAAGTCAAAAATATTATTTAAATAATAATAAGTACATGTTAGAGATTTTTTACCAGAAAATATCTACCCAAAAACCTCCGAAACACTTGCCCTAGCCAATGTACCCTTCCCACCTTAATTCCCCTATATGAAAAGGTATTAAAAACCATATTGAAAAATAGTTGTACGAATGGGCAAAGCCTTTTTTCCAGTCCGAACGGCATAAAAATCACGGCAAACCCCAAAAAGGACGGAGGTTCATTTGGTTAGGGGCTTTGGTTTGGCTTGGTTTGGTTTGGTTTGGTTTGGTTTTCGTTTGCCTTTGGCTGGGGCTTTGATTTGCTTTGGCCATTGAGCTTTTGCGGTGGTTTTGCCATTGCAACAGAAAATATGAAATGCATTGGCCTAATGTCCCCCTATCCTGCCCCCGTTCCCGTTCCCGTTCCCGTTGTCCTTGGCTTTATCTAGCCTCTTTGCACCTTAACCGCAGTTTACTGTGGCTCCATGCTCCATCTAGTCATCGATGGTCATTCATCTAACTGCTCTGGCTGCTGTCCTCCTGCCCCTCATCCGGCTACAGCCTGACAGGACTTGCCACTGTGCCCGGTGATGGTCATAAGGACCATTCTAATCCACTTTGTTGAAAACACACCGGTGCATATTGAAGAGTCTGAAAGCATTCTTTACCAATGTTCAGAGGTGTCGCTGGCAAAATAAATGGTAAATAAATGGCTTTCAGAAAATATAGGAATTTTCTTCATTACTCGTTTAAGAATTTTGTGATTTAAGGGAGAACTGTATTGGGGAATTTGGTTGCTTCTCTATTTAAAACATAATTTATAATAAATTATAAAGAAAGAGAACATATTAGAAGATTAAAAGATTTTGACACGCAATTCTAAGAGAAAATTAATTTCTATAAGACTTTATTATAGATTTAAAAACAGGAATTAAATTTTATAAAATTATTTAGCAAATTCCCTCTACCCCAGATCCCTTTTGTGCCGGTGCCTCTGGTCGTAGAAGGAAAAAAAATAGGAAGTTGAGCTGCGTTTCGTGGAGCGTTTTAAGTTTAGCGCGACGACGACAGTGTCGGGGGGGATATCGGCACAGGGAACGGGAACGGGAACGGGAACGGGATGAACGGACGCCGGGGTCCTGGCAGCTTAAAGGGTCGTGTCCTGTGCATATCGATTTGATGTGATTTTCATTAAAAACTCAGCACAGGTAGCAACAAAACAAAGTGCAGATGCATAGAGCTGAAGGACTGGCACCAATGGCATGGGGCTCTGCAAGCTGAAAGCCACGCAATGCTGAAAACCACGTGAGTGGAGTCCCTTCGGACTCCGTTTTTTTTCCCCCATTTTTTTTTCAAGGTATTGAAAAGAAAATCGTTATAAAATCAGCTTTGCGCTGCTCTAAAAAATAGAGAAAACAACAAAATCATCAAAGAGGAGAAAGAGGGAACACACATAAAAATAGTTTCAATAAAGAGAATACCCTTTACAAAATATGAAATATTTTTTGTTTAGCCTGTGAGCTTTTATATTTTAATTACATTAATTTTCATCTACCTAAAATGTTTAAAACATTTTCAGTTTTGATTTGTTTTTTTTCGGGTATACCCCGAAAGAAATTTACTGAGCATCAAAAATGACAAATAGAAAAACGATGAATGGGCCAAAAAGCGGAAGCAGCTGCACATTAGCCAAAAGAGTTTTGGGTTCCACAACGGCATAGGGATTGGGAGCCGGGAATCCAAAGGAACTGCCATTGAGCCGGTGTCCTACGTGAGCAGTCAAAGTTCGGCCCCCAAAGAAATTAAAAACAAACAAACAAATCGATTATTAGCACGCATCCAAGAAAAGGGTTCGGATTCGGATTCAGATTTCTTTTCGTTCTTTTTTTTTTGATAACAGAAAATGTTTTCCAGAGGCGTCCGAAACTTGGACACGGCCAAAAGTGTCGCCGCTGCATCAGCTTGAGCTGCTCCTCATTGTTCTGTTTGTGTGTGTGTGCTTGTTGGTGGGCGTGCGAAGGCGGGCGAAGGCGGGGGGCGTGGCAGCAGGGAAATCTGTTTTCCGTTCGATATTTTCACGCATGATTTATGACCCCGTTAACAAGTAAAAGTCTCAACGTGCAGCAGCATCCGGACCAGGCCGGGCTTGAACAACTTGAAAAATGAATTTCTCGTTTTCCACAACCCCTGAGTTTTCCCGCCGCTACCGCCGCCACCGCCCCCGCCCCCGTCACGCCTCGGAAAATGAAGTGCCAGGCAAGGCACGTAGAATTCGGGAGGCGGTCGGAAGGGACTGAAAAACAGGGACAGGCCGGCCGCATAAAGTTGCCGAAATGAAGCTTAATTTAAAGACAAACATTTGTGCATAACAGCGACAAGGACAAGGGTTTTCCCGTTTTCCCGTTTTCCCGTTTGCCCAGAAAATGGCCAAGGGAAAATGGCACTTAACCAAGGGGTATATTAGCCCGCCCACACTCCCTGAAAAGCTGAACAACAGTAACCTTAAAGGCGCTTCATTACAATTACGACTCCAAGTCCTCGACCATAAAGTCGGGTGTCGGGGTCACAAAATGCATTTACAAAGTTGCCTCCACCAGGGGTAACATGCAAAAATGTTTATAAAACAATTTAGTCTGTGTTTTGCGCACAATAAAGGCTATTTTGGCAATTGTCAAGCACTTAAAGTATTTTTAAGATTATTATATTGAGCTAACTAATTTTTAATTGATTATTACAGAGCTCGTTGTTAGTTTTTACTAATATTCTTAGATTATCTAATGGATTTTATGAACATTTTGTATTTTATTCTTCATTATGTTGCAAAAACCATAGAGTCTTCTAGAAAAGGTATTTTAGATTTTAGATCTATTTTATTTTTTAATTTAATCATTTAATTTCAAGTAATTTAATTAATAATATATTTTATATAGTCTGCTCTTTATCTAAGAACTTGCATTATTTTATTAAAATAATTGATAAATTGTATAAACATGTAATAGGTTAATAGAGTTTACACATAACAAATCGATTTAAGCAAAGCAAAGCCATATAACAATGGGCAATGGTCACACTTTCTGTCAGTGTGCCCCTGCGTGCGTTGAATGCGTGCCTGCGTGCGTGCCTGCTTGCGTGCCTGCTTGCGTGCGTCAAAAGCAAGCAAGCAAAGCACATTGGATGCTGGACACACGACAAGGAAAACAAAACAAAAACTGGCCGAGAAAGGAGTCATCCTTGCCGCTTGTGTTTGCCTTGGCCAAGGCTAAAAATGTTTGCCTGATGTTCCGACTGCGGATTCCAAGGAGATTGTGGGGAATAAACAGGGAAAGACGGGGATGGAAAGATGGAAAGGCAAGCGGCGGAGTCCTCAACTCGAAAAGGGAAAAGTTGCCCCGTCGCTTTATGAATTTTACATATGTTTCGCCGGCTGAAACTGAAACCAAAAAGACAGAGGCATAACCAAAATGAAATAAACATTAGAAAGAAAGAAAAAAAAAAGCCCACGCGAAATGTGGCTGAAAAGGGGCACGAGCCGGCCGGAAATCCATACAAATCAGAAAAGTAAAAGGAATAACAACAACAGCCATAACGAAACTTAGCAGGTGTGCCCCGAAAACGTAACGGTTCTTCTGCGTGCTTGGCGGGGGGGGAGGTCCAAGTGCACAGGAAGAAAATAGAGAAGATGTATTTAACCTAAGGGCAGATAGAGATGAAATAAATTTAAAAATTCAGCCTTTTCGGTAACGAAATAAATTATTTAATTTCTTTTAATTTTTGTGTCATAACAGTCACGGTCGTTATGACACTGGCCGTTATGACATGCACCCCAATATATTTGTGAAATTTCCTCACTGTGCGCGGACTGAAGGACGGTGGTTGGATGGAAAAGCGGGATAAGCGACTACCCAACATTGTCATCAATCATCGCAACTCGCGCCCACGCAGGAAAAAGGAAAAGCGTGCGGGGAAAAGTGCGAAAAGAGGAAAGGAAAGAGAGAGAGCGAGAGGGAGAGGAAAAGGGGAAAAGGAACTGGGCTACTGTTTGGACTCTTTTGACCACTCACGAATCACGGCTTTATGGTTTTCAAGCCTCAACTATTTCAATAGGTCAATGGGTTTCACTATCAATACAAGGACCTCTCTTTTTTTATGTTCAAGTTACTTGTATACTTTGCAACTGAACTTGTATTTATCCCTGGTTCCTGTCTCAATTTATGACTTTTCCAAAAAAAAGGGTTCCAGCAACACTTTCTGGATTTTTAAGTAGAATTTTTGAATATACTGGGTAACCCACTGATCGAGTGTTCCAGTTAGGTAACCCCCTCAAACATAACTTATTTTTCCCAAGTCCCCGGTATCTCCTTGGGTGCTGGTGGGCTCTTTGTAACAGTTGTCGAAAATGATAGCAAAAGCGGCGAACCAATTGCCGTGGGACCCACAGGCAGCGCTCCTTAACTCCAGCTCCGCTTTTCTCACAGTGTTGATAAATTAGCTAGTTTTACGCCAAATTCTGATATGTTAAGGTACAGAGATTGGGGAGATTTGTTTTAAATAGTAACTATAATCTTTAAAATATTTTAAAATTCAACAGGAAAAACCAACAACTTTGCATACATTTATTTATATTAAATGAATTAGTAATTTAACTTTATTATTTATTATTATTAATAATAATAATTTAGTTGCTACATTTTTTTTTTTTTTTAGTATTTATTCCTAATTCAATATTCTCCCCAATTTCTTGTAAATATCAAACCTCTTAACACTCGATTTTAAATATACTTAAATATATTCCAGGAATGCTTTTAGGAATATCCCCAATTTGTATAGTTTCAACTGTTTATTCTGGCTTCCGCATTCGGGGCAACTCTGACTTACCTAAAACCTGGAACGCGTGTATTTGATGGGTCTCTGGGAGGCCATGGGCGTGGGCGTTAGCGTTTGCCTGGGCGCGGGATGGTCCTGAGGGGGGGTCGTGGCAATCGCCTGTTTGTTTGCGCTTAATTCGCACCGCTCCGCGTCAGGGGCACTCAACCATGTTCGGCTACCGTTACGGTTACCTTTGCCGTTACCTGTGGCAGGCCGTTAACTAAGCGAACGGCAAATGTTTGCCAGCCGGCAAGACGTTTAAGTGCACAGCGAGAAATTAGGGCCTGAAATTATATATGTGAAGTCCTAAAATGCTGAATTTGAATACCTTATCGATATTATATGCAAATTTGTGTATCGATAACTAAATATGTATTTTTTGCCAGATATTTTGATGGTTTTGCAATCGATACATGTTTTAATTTGCTAAATTATTATTGTAATAATAAAATATAACTTTAACATATTATAAATAAATAAAAGTTAAATTATTAAAATGGTATCGATACGATGTCGATAAAGATGTAGATAAATATCGATGTAGATATCGATAAATTATTATTGTAATAACAAAATAGAACTTTAACCTAATATAAATTAATACAAGTTAAATTATTAAAATGGTATCGATTTGATATCGATAAGGATGTAAATAATTATCGATATAGATATCGATTAATTATTATTGTAATAACAAAATAGAACTTTAACCTAATATAAATTAATAAAAGTTAAATTATTAAAATGGTATCGATACGATATCGATAAAGATGTAGATAGTTATCGATATAGATATCGATAAATATATGTATATTCCTTTTCCTGGCTTACGGGCTCCTCCTCTAGACATAAAGTAAAGTGATCTTAAGCTAAGGATATATGTAAATCTAAACTGTTATTTTTATTTTATATATTAATTACATTATTCTTTATATACATTTATTTAATTTATCGATAACATTTTTTTTATATATGTTATAATATTTTATTCAGCTTGACTAACCAATATAAAAGTTTAATCACTTCTCCAAGGTATTTTCTGTGTAAATCCTCCTCGTATTTTGCTCAGTGTAGGCTTATTAAAACCGCCCGACCATGACAGATATTCTCCTATGGCTGCTAACTGGGAACTGGAAACTGGGAACAGTCAGTCAGTGAACCCACTGGCTGCGTAAAGGCCACAGGGGGCATGTCATACTTTTGCTTTCGCTTTCGACTCGCATTAGAAGTGGGGGCTGGGGTGGGATGGGGGCTCCCACTCCAGGATCTGCCCCATCAATATTTATAATGTTAGTTTTAAATTAGCGCAAAATAAACGACTGGCAAATATTGAAACAATCTCGGGCCTCCCTCATTCATCCCCCGGACTGACTCATTGTGCTAAATATGATTTAATCTTTGGCAAGGTGCAACCGGTGAGCTGGGCGCCGCAGGCCTGTATTAACCCCTCACTGGCTTAACCCCTCGCAGTGAGGACCGAGGACCCCTGGGGACTCTCTGTGCTCTGTGCTCTGTGCTCTCAGCTCACAAAAGCCGCCGCAAATCCCTCAATCAAACACACGCACACACACCGCAAATGGGTGAAAGCTGCGAAAAGAATGAGAATAAATGCTAGAGATAACTAGCATTAACACAGTAGGGCAATTAATTCAAATACAATATTTATGGGCGAAAGCAAGTGGAATCTGGCACTACTAAATTGTTTTAAAGTAAAGCGATTGCTTGGAAAAAGTGTTTAATTATTAGTTAGAGCTTAGACAAATTGGAAAGCTTATATTTAAAGATAAAATATTAATCGTACCTTGAATTCTGTAAGCTAAAGAATATTATTTATTTGAATACTAAAAGTAAGAAGAACTTATTAAATTAAATAAAGTTACTTTAATCCCTTTCAGAAAACTAAAAACAAACCAAAACTATTAAAAACTCTTCTCGCCTGGCTAATTATTTGTAAGCTTATATTTAAGATAAAATATTAATCGTACCTGGAATTCTGTAAGCTAAAGAATATTATTTATTTAAATAAGTAAGAAGAAGTTACCTAATGATATTAAATTTAATAGAATTACTTAAATCCCTTTCAGAAAACTAAAAATAAACCAAAACTATTAAAAACTCCTGGCTAATTATTTTTAAGCTTATATTTAAGATAAAATATTAATCGCACCTTGAATTCTGTAAGCTAAAGAATATTATTTATTAAAATTCTTAAAGTAAAATGAACTTAACTGATATTAAATTAAATAAAATTACTTAGATTCCTTCCAGAAAACTAAAAATAAACCAAAACTATTAAAAACTCTTCTCGCCTGACTAATTATTTTTAGCCACCTCCATCCGCCACTAATTATCTTAATTATTTCAACACTCTCATGGCTGCTCAGGGCATCCAAAGCAGCTGCCACAGGCATTAAGAAAATTTTTACCGCAAAAATTTATTAATTTTCGTGGCATGCCAAGGAATTAATTGGCATCCGATTTGAAGTCAGCAGATTTTTGCTGTGAACGGTCCGGGAATACTCCAGTCAGTCAGTCAGTCAGTCCCAAGGTTGTGGGGTCGCTCGGTCGCCCCCCACATGGTTGCCAGATGGATGTGGAGTTGGCAGGTCTTCTGGTTGAACTACCGGTGTGGTTTCTGCGGTCCAACCACAAAGCGAGTTACAAAAACCCACAGAAGGCTACAGCCCCTCCGACAACTGCCCGCATAATTTCAGCACGGGCTTCCTCCACTTTAAATTCAATACCCCGCATAGAAATATTCAAGGTGCATATAAAATTGGCCACAGGACTCGCCACATGCACACATTTTCCTGCCTATACTTTTTATTTCTAAGCAGCTCGCCGTGCATCATGGGGTAATTAGTAAATCTAAACTAATATGGATAGGGTATCGAAATCTGAAGCAGCCAGGTCTTATCTCTCCTTCTGGACATATATATATATACATTTTTTGCAGCATGTTATTGATACGTTTGCGATGCGCACCACAAATCACAGTCCAATTAAATGCCCAGTCGGACTCCAATTAAAGCTGCCACAGCCACTGGCCAGAGGGATGCTCCATGCTCCAATTGGTGCGAGATTCGAAGGCAGAACGGGGGGGGTGGCCGAAAGGAGCAGAGAACATTGCACAAACTTTTTCGACTGGCGAAAGTTTCGATGTCGCAAATAAACCAGTTGCAGTAGCTCCCCAACCTCCCAAGCCCCCCCGAAAAAAAAGGAATATATATATAAAATAACCCCAAGTCCAAATTCCAGGAAACGGGAATCCTGGAGTCCGCACTGAGGAAAAACCAATAAATAAATTCAGAAGAGTATATGTCTAATGCGATTTTACGTGAAATTAGCAACTTGTAAAATCTTTTAATTTAAGAAATAAAATTTTAAGCCGAGTAAAGGCCAAGAAATAAATCATTTTTTTGGCTATTAAGTTTTTTTCTTTATGTAGAAGCCAGTGGTATTGCATGTGCCAGGGATGGCACTCGAAACGTAGCCAACAAATTTACGACTGGTACGTGAAAATTATTTCCATGGAAAATATTTAAACAGTCGAGTGTTAAATTTCATTTTCGAATGTTTTATGGTTAGCATTTATTAGCGGCGATGAGATATTCCACACTGAATTTGCCAGATTAATATTCGCAGCTCTTCAAAAGTTATTCAAGGATATGCAAACAGATTATTAAATACCCTTAAATTCAAGAGCTTTTCACAGTATATTATTATTTATTTATTTCATTTTTTAGAAAATATATAAGCAACGGGACACACAATTTAAAAGAAGGCTATTTCTTTTGTTTTTATTCTAAACACTTTTATAAAGGTATAAGAAAGGTTATAGCTTTATAATTTCTTATTAATTTAATTAAATACTCTTTCCACTCCGGGCAATTAAATAAAATACATATTATTAATAAGTAAACATATTTTTGGCAGGCTGCGTAATTAGGGGAAAAACATTCGGTTTGTTTTATGGCTCTCCAAAGTTAACTTTCATTTAACTTGGGCAAAACAGAAATCGAAAATTTCAAACGTTTCCGGGCCTCCTTCTCCCCGCAAAATGTTAACTAAACTATTTAAATGTTTGTTGTTGCTGCCGCTGCTGCCCATCTCCATTTTTGTTGTGATTTTTAGACAGTTTTCGGGCAACGTCAAAGTCAACGCTAAAGGTTGTTGTTCTTGCAGTTTCTGAATTTGTTGTCCGACGTTGTTTTTGTTGTCTCTATACCCTTGAAAAGGGTGTTTAAATTTATTTAAATATATGTATTATTATTTAATAATATAATAATAATTTCTTAATGAAGAAATATAAAATATATACAATAATATTTATAAGGATCTGCTTAGGGGTGAAAACTTTATTCTGTTACAAGTATTATTTGAATTGAAAATATTTATATATATCTGTCATATATGGTTTAATATTTAATATATATTATAATATATTTAATTTGTTGTTTTAATTTACTTATTAATATTAGCTAATTTTCAAGGCTAATAATATTAAATGAAAATGATTCATTATATCAAATCCAAGAAGCTTTTACTCTTTAGATATACCTTAAAAGGTAGTAATAGATTTATCTTATGGTAATTATAGAAATATTTATACTGCCAGGGTATTATTTTTATCGGTTCAAGGATCGCTTCTTGTATCTTGTTACTTTTACCATTTTTGTTGCTTTTATTGCTTCCGTTATTTTTAGTTGTTTCTGTTATTTTTGTTAGACGGTCCGACGGTCCGCTTAAGAGCGTAAAATGCATGGAGTTTATATAAAGTTTATTGTAACACAAAAACGTAGAACTTTTTGATGTTTTATTAATTAACTTTTTGCATTCTGCAAGGGCCGCGAAGGCGAGGGCGAGGACGAGGATGCGGAAAATGCAGCGGGAAAATCGGGTGGTATCGGGGCAGGGATGGCGAAGTGAAAATAGTTGCTAGCATGTGGTTAAAACTTTGATGCCTGCTCCAGTGACGTACACTCACACACACACACACACACATCCTTTGAGCATATTAAAATATTTATGATTGTGTGAAGGAGAGGATATTACGGGAAGTGGGGCGGGTTTTCCCGTCTAGAGGCAACTTTTGCACATTAATATATATGCACATAGGAAAAATCAACACGTCCTTAAGCCGGTGTCTTATTTTTTTAGTACTTTGCATATTCAAATATATCCTATTAGAGAATATATTAAAGCGACTAATAAAATGGGCATTTCAGCTGTAAGAGTTGTAAAAAATAAAAATATATTATAAATAATATATAATAAATGCAATATAATAAATTATATATTTAATAAATAAATACTTTACTATAAAATACCAAATACTGTGTGTTTAGCTCTTATAAAAATTGTGAATTTATTTGTTTTTTTAAATAGCTTTATTTCTAGGTTTCTAGGTTTATATTTAAATAGTTTTGTATTCCTAAATAAAATATGATATAATGATATTAACTTCATAAAATAAATTGTCAGTGAAAATATAATATTATAATTAATAACAAATAGTGAACCAATGCAATACGATCATTAAACTTATGTTTAGCAAGTCATAGAATATTATAAACATGATATTATGACATTATATTAGCTCAATATTCATTTTAAATTTAATAAAGAATAATGTTTGCTTAGACTCCCTTTAAATCAGGCAATCAAATTATTCTCCTGACTTTATATGACCCAATTTCCCTTGAACTATTCCCAGTGTATGCACACATTTTTTTGGCCAAGTACTTTACCATCTTTCGCTTAATTGCTCGTAAAATGTGAAAAAGTAGGAAGTTTTTCAAACAGCCAAGAGGGAGGGGGGGCTAAAATAGCCAAACACTTGGCCCAAACAACGAAACTTTCATCAAAAGCGGCAGGCAGTCGGCAAAAAAATCAACTCAAAGACGATGGAAAAGTAAGAAAAAAAAAATCAAAATCAAATACAAGGCAGGACAGGGCGAAACTCAAAGAAATCGGGGGAAATCATTTGATCGAATATATAATAAGCAGGCCCGGCCAATACTCATTAATATATGATTGGGTCTGGAGAGAGTGAGAGAGCGAGACTTGACTGCGACTCCATTATAAATCTTCGAAAATATGCCATAAATAATGCAAACAATTTGCCAGCATAGAAAACCCAACTGGCAAAGGAAAACTCTCTCTCTCTCTCCCTCTCGGGCTCTCTCTCTCTTTCCTTCTCTGTGAAAAACCCGGCACAAAGCGAAAACTGCACAGCCAAAGCGAAACAAAGGCCCTACAAAGCACGGGCGGCGGCAGCAGGGGGGCTTCTGGCAAATAGGCGGCTTTCGCGAGGGGTATTATAGACAGCAACTAACAACTAACGCAGAAAAGTAGACTACACTTTGGAGGAGCCCAAGGATCGGCAGACAGGATCGATATTTTATTTTATTTAAATTAAATTCAAAACTTTAAGCCAAAAATCCGATTGTTATTGACTTTTAAAATAATAATCCAATAGTTATCGAATGTTTAAGGAAAAATCCGACTTGTTTTTTTTAATAAAAAACAAATTGTTATCGACTTTTAAATTACAAATCCTATTGTATCCGAATTTCAAACCAAATATCAGATTGTTATCGAATTTTAGATAAAAAAATTCAATTGTTATCGAGTTTTAAACTAAAAATTCTAAATGTTAAACTAAATGACTGATTGTAATTGAATTTTAAATCATAAATGCTATTGTTATCGAGTTTTAATGAAAAAGAATACAATTAATCTAAATAGTAAACAATTTATATTAATTTTATTTATTTTGTTTACTATAATTTCTATTTTTGTTTTCTTATATTTTAATTTATTATATCTTTACTAAGAAACAAGATCCCAAAATAATTTAATTTTATATTTGCTGCTTTGTTTATTAAATTAATATTTTTAATCCATCATAATGATCCTTTATGTACTTAAAGTACTTAAAGCATTGCAATATTTTAAATAAAAAACCCAAATATAAATTTTTCAATTAAGAAAAATATATCCCTAATTTTGGCATACTTTGGATACCCCCAAATAGGGTAACGCCACGAACTCAACACACACACACATAATGCCAAAAACAATTGCCGAGGCAGTCAAACTTGTATTTTTGCGCGGCAATAAAAAATAAAAACAACAGCAGCAGGAGCAGCAGGACTTGGCTTGTTTTTCCTTTTGCCAGCAGAGGAGAGTCCTGGATTAACAGGAGCAAAGATGTCCAAGAGTGGGCGAGAGGAAGAGGAGGAAGGAGAACGTAACAACAACAGAGCGCAGCAGGCACGAGTACAAAAGTACAATAAAATTGCATACGAAAGCAGTTTACTGCAGACGAAAAAATTAAATTAATGAAGAAAAATGGTAATAAAGCGTTAGTCACGTGTGTCTCTCCCTCTCTCTCTCTTTCTGCTTGTGTCTGTCTCTATCGCAGACAGGAGTTAGACACAGAAACTTAAGCCAACAAATCTGGGAAGCAGTCGTAAAAAAAAATAAGGGGGAAAAAAACTGAAACCGAAAGAGAAAAGCTGAAAATTAAGTATGCGCACTGTAAAGGACATAAACATACGAATTTTGACTGGAAATAAACAACAAGAGGTTCTCAGAAATGGACATGACTTTTAATTTTCGGACTAGAGAAAGCACTGAGAAAAAAATTGTAAGGGTTTTGGCCTATCACAGTTTTGTGAGAGAGTTGGGAGAGTTGAGAGTTGGGACTTGGCTTTACTTCAATTATAAATAAGTCGTAAATATTTAGCTTTATTATTACTTTTTTACTATTACTACTATTATTAGTACAATTATTATTAGTACTGTTCGGAAGCTCTTATTTTCAATGTGCTTAGTTTTCAATTCTAATTTGTAGTGTGACCGTCGTCAATTTTATTTAATCTCGGCGGAATCTTAACATAAAATACTAAATGCTTTACAAAATGCTAACAGGGCTACACTATGCCATACTCCAGTACTCAGTTAATGCTTACATAGTTCTCACTTAATGCTTACAGTACTAAACTATCTTTATTTCATAACAGTTAATGCTTACATAGTTCTCACTTAATGCTTACAGTACTAAACTATCTTTATTTCTTAACTTTAAACCTATACCTGCCACAATGCAAATAAATAAAGGGTAAACAAGTAATATGTTTTTGTTTTAATTTACCGAAAATATTCCCAATATTTAATGCCCCGAAATCTCACTGCAAATATTTGGCTACAATTGAAATTCCATTAAATTGATGAAACCGTTTCAAATTAGATTAAATATTTGCCAGCTTATTCATGGGCGTGCAGAGAGCATACTTTGAGGCTTTCCGTCGCTCAGGCCTCTCATTAATTTTGCAGGATTAGCAATTAAACACATGTAGATATAAGCGATGTGTGCGTGCGGATTTAATCCCATTATTAACACTTTACATGGCCAGCGATTTGGCGGTAGCTCGGAAAAGCGGGAAATCATTGGAGCGCGCACCGAGCACCGAGCGTTGAGCGCCGAGCACAAATTGACAATTAAATATCAAGTTGGTTAACTTTTATGTGTTGGCCAGTGTTGATTAACAGCTAATTAATGGGCAAAGCTTTAAAGTCGCATAAATTATGCGCATTAAGTCAATGAAAGGGGACTTTTTTTTCCGTATCTATAGAGTGTGTGTGTGTGTGTGTGCGTTTGGGGGCCCTTGCTGTTTACACCACAAATATGCCTCAAAAGCAAATCAAGCATAATCAAATTATTTCCACTCGATTGGTGTTTATTGATAAATTACGCCACAAACAATATTTTGATAACATCAATTATAGTCACCAACACAGTCCCCTCAATACACATATATATGTATATTTATATATATATATATATATCCAGCGCCTTTTCTCCAAATCCAACCCCCTTTTTCTACCCGAACCGAAACCGAAACCAAAACCAACAATTTCTTTGTTGGCAAGGGAGAGAGAGAGAACAACAAGGAAAAAAAGTGCCATTGATATGGAAAGGTCTTTCTTTTGTCACGGGGCTGGGTTTGGGGGGAACCCCCACTCTGGCGGTGCCTGGTGAGGGTTAGTAGGTGCTAATCGAAGACACATGCATGGCTCAAGTCAATAATTATAAAAAGAAACCGACTTGACGTCTAGCTGGGTTTCCTACACTCGACTAAGGAATATTTATGGGAAAGAAAGTTGGCGAAACTCAAATAATATGAATAAGTAATGCCGACAGTTGTATTTCGCACTCCAAAAATATTTGATTATATTTCGAATTTATGATGTGAAAATTCAAGTTTATATCGAAGATGGAATTAAATAAATAAATCATTTAATTGAAGAGTTACAAATTTGAAATATGAATTGAGATATTTTAATGGAAGAACTAAAAGGAGTTAGTAGTTGCTAATCAAAGACATATGCATGACTCAAGACCATATTTATTAAATAGAAACTGACTTTGCGAAAACCTTGATTTCCTACACCTAAATAAGCTATATTTATGGACAACTCTTGAGGTAAATAAATAAAAAGTTAACCACAAGGTCCTTAAAATTAACTTATTTATTATATATATTATTTTTCGATTCCTGTCCGTATGCAAATCTATCAAAATCATAACTTTCTATTTATAAAGACCACAAACAAATTGCCCATAAAAAATGATCTTGGGCATTTTTCCAGGCTCACCCAATGCCGGGGGAAAATGTGGGGTAAAAAAAAAAAGGAAACACCACATAATACCCTCGTCACTGATAGAGCAACAACAACAATATTTGGTAAAGAGGGGGCGGCGACTTGGGGCATAGAGAACCGCATGTGTTTTTATTTCCTGGCCACAATTGATTTGTAATCTTGGTAAACAGGATTTAACAGATTAGACGTGTAACAAGCAACGGGCGACCGATAATCGCACACACACGCACACCACCGAGCCAAAAAAAAAAAAATAGAAATAGAAAAAAAAGGATCTGCTTCCCTGCCCCTCCGTGGCACACACGCACACGTGTGTCCTGCTTTCGGGGGACCTCTTCAAAAGGGAACAAACGAAATTTCGGGCGAACGCTGGAATTTTCCGGATATTGAAGTATATTGGTTTTAGGTTTAAGTGGATTTTTTTTTAATTAATAGAAAGTCCTAGTTAGATATAATAATAAATTAAGATACGTATACACTTTTCTACAGAATATATGGAATATTAAAATATATTTAACCTTTTCAACAGTTTGACTTCGCTCTTATCCTTATCCTTCTTCCCAAATAAAATTAATTAATTAATTAATTATAATTAAAAGTATCTAAGTTCTTTAAATTCTTTTTCTTTCAGAGCCATTAAAGCACTTATTAAATACCTCTGGTAATTTATTTAATTAAATGGAAAAAAAGGCAAATAAAAATACATAATACAAGTACATATATGCCACAGAAATCACTAGGGTTTTGAAAACACTTTTAACGGCGTCTAAAAGTATGCAATAAATTGTTTGAGGTTTACATTTAGTGCAAATTTGTTTATTTTTACGATTACATATTATTTAGCATACTTTTTGACTTCTATTTAAGTGATTTCAACCCGAACGGGTTAAAAAGTAATGAGATTTCAAAGAATTATCTTTTAAAATATAATTTCAGTTCGAGATAAGTACACTTTCCGGTATTAATATATTTTTCTAACTTCCTTTATTATTCGAAAATATTTATACTCGAAATATTACAGGTAACTCCGGAGCCCATACATTTCCATTTCTCCCGACTTCCGTGCGCCTTTATTTGCGCTCGCTTGGCTCACATGGCTGGGTCGGTCGGTCTGCTTGTATGATTGATACTTAATGCCGCTTTTAGCCTCGTTAGGATATCGTTGGCCGTGTCTGTATCCTGTATCCTGGCGGCGCAAGTGTGCCAGTGCGTGTGTGTCGCCATCCTAATCGGCCAGTTTTATTGTCATTTCTTTGGCTTTTGTTTGGGCCTCAGCCGAGCGCCAATTAGCTGCCCGTTGTCATCGAATTGTCGCCTTTCGTACCGAACCGAAAAACCCCACCCCTACCCCAGCGAACGAATCCAATTCCCGTCCACATTCCCCATCTCGCCCATTTTTCCATTTGTCAACGTTAATTGATGGTGAGCACTCATTTAGTGGATCTGGCCAGTGCGCCAATCCATCAGTCAGCCATTCACTCGGTCGGTCACTCAGTCGGTCACTCAGTCAGTGAGCTTGTCAGTTGGTCAGTTGGCCAGTTGGCCAGTTGGCCAGTTGGTCAGTCCATGGCTTTCTGGCTTTCTGGCTTTCTGGCTTTCAATTAATTTATGCCATTGCCTAATTTTGATAACTGCCCACACGGATGGTCGGGATGGTTGGATGGTCGGTGTGGATGATATAACAGGTTACACGGACTCTAATGAAGCGGCCACATGGCGGATGAGCAATGCCCATTAACAATTCAGGCGCTTCGGTTGAGGGGTAAATCGCTTTCATCAGCTCCTTCTCTTATTTCAATTATTGCGGTTTCTCTGCGCTTAATTTAAATTAGGAAAACATTAGGCTGATGTGTACATGGAGAATTCCATTTGGGAGCCTGGCTTTGTGCTCTTGAATTATTTACACAAATAGGTAAATGGATTCCCCATATGAATTCTTAATTATTGTCTAACTATTAGTCTGAGCAGAGGACTTTTAATTGCTTTTGGTGCTTGATTTCCTTGCTTCTTGTCATTAAATTGGGGGAGGTTCTTGTTTAGCATCTGTATAAATAAAATAAATAAAAACTATTGTAATATATGAAAATAATTTGTGTAAATTACGACTTAAGAGTACTTTCTTTTAAAGATTTTCCCATTTTTGCTTAAAATATCCTTTAAACATCATATTCTCTATTTTAATCATTCATATTTTCACATTTTCAATATTTGTTAATTGTTTTCTATGTTTATCCCATCTAATTGCCCTTGGGTTAACTCAATCAAGCAAATCAAAGTCAATACCAAATGTAAACTGAGTGAAAACCATCAGAAAAGCTACTACAGTTCGCATTTTGCATCCGCAAACCACTTGATTTATTGTCCAATGCCCCAAAAAGCCACACTACCCACTCTCTATAGTTGCAAATATTAAGTTTATCAACTGCTGCATAGCCGATTATCAGCCAGTTAAGTGCGGCTATTGGTCATATCCCATAACCCTTATCCTCTTACCTCCAGCCGCATGGTCATCCTCGTCCTGGTCCTCATTCGGCTTCATTTGCTGGGCATCTGTCCTCGCGGCGATAAAAATTGCATGCAATTATACCGACTCTGATTTCCCACTGCCACTGCCACGCCCCCCGCTTGCACAGCCCTTCGATCCCGGCCACTTTACGGGAAACCCCAAAAATACCCAAAAGCACTGGGAAAAAACCGGGAATATCGAACTAAATCCAAATGGATTTCCCAGCGAATTAAGTACAGCCAGAGTCGGCAAATTGGTTCAATTTTGTTGAAACAGGAAGTTTTCAGCAACATCGATATGTGTAAAGATAAATATTTAAGGCATTATTTGTATATTGAAAATCATCGAAGAAAGCAAATGACTTTCCATAAAACTCCAAATTGACCGTCCCTTTTTATTTGTTGCTTGAAAAGTCGTCTGCTTTCTTCGCTACTTATCCGGCTCGAAGGACCAAAATGGTCTCGTCGGAGCCTTAAGTGAATTATTATGTAAAGAACGGATTTCAACATATTTTTATTTTATAATTAGAATACTCTTTTACCCAATAAAGGATAAAATAAGAAACGTTTGAGCTTTTATTATAAATATATAAAAATATGGTATAAACACAACAAAATTCGAAGAATATGTACTTTAAGCAGTGTTATCATTTATCATACATATTGTTAGTTAATTAGGCCTTTTTTTTAATAATTTTTTTTCAAAACCAAATACTTCTATAGTTCTTACCCCGACTGTATACGTGTGAGTTTGGTTGGTAATCAAACGCTTAATTAATATGACACACCAATACAAGCTGTGAGCTTCTGGGAGGGGGAAGTTTGGCTTCCAGGGGTGCCTCTGTGGCTGGATGATATGATGGGGTTGGGGGGGGTGGCTTTAGGGGTAGAGAGCCTCCTGTTTGTGCCGATGATTTTCGGTTACCAGGCATAGTTTTTCGGTTTTTGGCATATTACTGATAACACTCGCGGTCGCCCAAAAACCCCAAAAATCCCACGAAAGCAAGTGCGAAAGAGACGGGCACCGAGCACCCGAAAGAGACGGCAGCAACACGACACGGGATGAGAAAGAGACAGCGACTGAGACATCGGCCATCGCTTGCGGTAATTGCTTCATAATTGAACAATTATGCAAACGTGATTGAAGTGATTATATGGCCGCTTATGCGCCTCTGTTTATGTGCGTTCTGCACTTCTGCACCTCCCTCCGGGTCGCTTTTCCCGCCCCACAACCCACACACTCCGTCCCCACATCAATTCATTTCACTTCGTCCCGCTTTCCTCGCTTTTACGCGTTAATTGAATGGATTTCCTATAATTTTTGCGCTTGCGTTTGGTTTTGTCCTCCCCCACATCCCAAATTAGTTAAACATGAAATTTCTATGCTAATTTTTTAACGAAAGCTTATCGCTTTTTTTTCGTAGAAAATATGGTTGTAATATACTATCAAGAATCGTTTACGATGTAATCAGCACAAGTGCCGGGGCTTAGCCAAATGGGAAAAGTTGTAATCCAAAAATATATGTGAAAGCTTACTGGAATATTTTGGCCAAGACTTTTGTTGCTTTTGGCCTAAGACTTAAGTATTCATTTATTTCAATTAGAGATTTATCTGATAAAATGATAATATTTAATCTATTATTAAATTTAAATCTATTCCTAAATTTATTATATTTAGGCCTACAGCAGGTTCTCCGAAGTCTGGCTTTGGAAAACCCTTGTAACACTTTGTTAACCCTTTTCCACAGATTTTCCCTTGGTCCAGAATTTGGTCGTATTATCCGGGATTTTTTGTTTTTGTGGTAAAAGTTGCAAAGTTTACGACGTAAAAAAATCAGACAAATAAAACTTGTGGAAGAAATTCGCATAACTTTCGGTCATTGCCGATCCTAAGTGTCATCATGTGGCATACGCACACTCACACACATTCGAGTGGGGCAAACATAAACTTGCAACACCAAAACGAAGAAGAATAACCCTTTTTTTTGTCTCTCCAGGCGGGGCGGGTGGAAAAGTCAGTGGGGACGAGACAACGAAGTGAAAATTTGTCTGCGCCAGAGGAGGAAAAAAATTCAAATCAAAGCTCATCGGAAGGCGGCAATGACTGCCACGCCCACCCATCACATGACAGCTAAAATAAAGTTGGCTTAGCATACTCTTTTGTGAAGGATTTGTGGGCTCTTGCAGAGGATTGGCCCTACGCTGCACTCTACAATAGTTGGAGATCGTTTTTTTTTTTTGGGTAAAGTTTCGAGAAAATCTGTTTTGATTTATATTTTTGGATCCTCCTTTTATGTTTTATTTTTTCCATCGAATTAAAGTAGGAAATAATCTTGCTTGGTTTACAAGTGTGCTATTTATCGATTCTTTACATATATTTAACGATTTATTTATAGACATATTTATCGATATACTTATCGAGCTATTTATCGAGCTATCTATCGATATAATTATTAATCTATCTACCGGTTTATCTACATCGACGTATATATCAATTTATCTATCAATCTATATATATTTATATGATATATATGTATATTTATCTACCTATCCAGCTATATATCTTCGATCTATATTTGTATCTATCTAACTATCGATATATCGATGTATCTTCTATGTATATCTATATATTTATATATGTATCGATATATCTATCGAACTATCTATTGATCTATATATCGACCTTTTATTCAATCTTTCTTTCGATTTATCTATCTACATATCAATATGTCTGCCTATCTATCTATCTGAGTCCCTATATATATAAGCGCCTTTCTTACATTTTACATTGTTATTTTCAAATTTGAATATTTTAATAAACAGTGTAGAAAATTAATTTAATTAATTTCTTATCGTTATAAATAATAATCCCATAATACTATGTATTTATAATCTAGTGTATTTAAAGCTTCGCCTAATCCTCATGTAGAATTGAATTGTCTGGTTTTTGCCTATTTGTGGATTATTTTCAGTGTTATTACTGCTACTTTGGCTCTGGCTTTTATTGCAGAAATTGTTTATGAATTGGAAAATTAAATTCTTCACAGTTTCCCAGCCCTTTTCCCAGGGAAATGCCAGTAAGGGTAAGGCCAGAGGGTTGGAAGTTTATTTGCATGCAGGAAAGTTCAATTCAAATTGCATGCTCCATCGCACACACACATATATTCACCAACACTCTCACACAACATACAAACTAAGCGCGAATACGAAAATGCGCCACTCCCTCAAATTTTCCAATCCCCCAAACATTTCCGCTTCTTCATTTTCTTCGGCGACTTTTGTTTCGTTTCCTGGTTTGAGTTTTAGAGAATAAAATAAACCTGAATAAATTTAAGGAATTCCTTAAAAAAACAAAGGGAACTAAAAACTGCTTAAAACATTTCATTGACTATTTTAAATGGATATTCCCGATCCCGATATCC
Source organism: Drosophila lacteicornis (assembly GCA_008044355.1). Classification (NCBI taxonomy): domain Eukaryota; kingdom Metazoa; phylum Arthropoda; class Insecta; order Diptera; family Drosophilidae; genus Drosophila; species Drosophila lacteicornis. Next base: position 58,988 of record VNKF01006021.1, read on the forward strand.
CGATTGACCAACAAGGCAGACAAACAAACAATTCACACTCAACAAGCGCAGCAAACAAGTTTTGATTCATTTAAACGTAACATGAAACCCCCATGAGAGGGGGGATTGGGAAAGCTAGGGAAAATCTAGAGGAAAATCTAGGAATAGCGGGCCCTGGCAAGCCATTCAGCTGTCATTTCATTATTTATACTGCTGATTAAATTTCCGCTTATACTCATTAAGTTCCATTGTCAAACCACTTCCGTTGTGAAGTAGTGGAGGAGATGGCACGCTGCTGGGTGGCAGGAAGGCGGCAGGACGAAAAGGGAACAAGGACTAGACGAGACATAGACAGAAACACAACCACATGGACTTGGAGGAGCATGGGAGCAGGAGCAGGACAATTGGGCGGCGGGTGGATATAACAAACTAATTAAGTCGACGGCAAACTGCAAAGGTGGCCCAACTTGGTTGCCACTTCTTTGAGGATTGGGCGCCAAAAAGGCGAAAGGGGGGGGTGCTGATAAAACGGGGGGATAAATGGGGCGGGGTGCCGATAAAATAGGAAGCAAGTACACAGAGGAAAAGGTTTGCCTATTAACAATGTTTACATAAAAAGCACGAGAGAGTTTCTGAGTTAAAGATGGTAAAAAAAATTGTTTGACTTAAAATATAAGAGCTTATATTTAAAACAGTAAAACTTTTGCTTGACCTTTTCTTTCCGATTAAAAGCTTAAAAAAGATTAAAAACTATCCTTCATAAATTTGTATGTATTGTATTTCTCAGTGTATGTAGGATATGGAAGCGCCTAAGCAAGGGAATAAAATACGAAGGAGGATGGGGTCCAAGAAGGAGCGCTTAGATGGGGCTGCAAATCTGCGCAGAACTTCAAACTTCACTTCCTTGGGCTCCGTGGCACCTCGAGGTGCGAAACTTCAGCAGCGGGAGGACGCAGCGACGCACTTCAAAATTGCAATCGGAGCGGAGCACAATTAACAAGATAACACAGCCGGAAGGTGCCGGGCTGCAGTAAATCGGGCGATGGAAGGGTTCGGGTTCGGGTTTGGGTTTGGGTTTGGGTTCGGGTTCTCGGAGCACTTGCACTTCAAAGTCAAGGCGACACAGAGGACTTCTAGGGAGTTTGCAGCCGGAGTTGTATTGGCATCCACTTGGCACCTGGCAAAAGACAATCTAACTTTGGCCATGATTGCGTCTCGGATAATAATGGCAGTCATTAAAGCCAAAATCACGCTTCACAAATTAATTAAGTAAGACAGAACGAAGTTTCGGCTGTGGGGAGGTGTTCCTGAGAAGAGGAACAGGAAGATTACGAATATTTGGAAGCCTTTGAGGCTGATATGCTGAACAGATCTGTAATTTTATCTATTTTTTAAACTATCTTACTTGGAATATATACTGCAATTAAATAACCTTAAATATTATTGGTAAAATATACAAGTATTTGGCCAAGGTATGTTAGATATTTTGTTGGGTCTAAAAATTATTATTAAAAATAATTATCATAAGTCAAAACTATATTTATCTAAATTTTTTAAAACATTTTGCTAATATTTTCCAAGCCACTTGTTCACTTAAGCTATAAGTAAGCTCACTAATTTCTTGGCTATTTATTTTAAATATAAATAGAAATAGTAATAATAGAAGTCCACTTGTCAAGTGCAAAACCATGTCTGTCGTGCGGTTCTTTCAATTAAAAGTTTTCCTATAGACAAAAATATAAATACTCGGCATTCAGACATACATATATGCTTCTTATTGTTATTATCCTTGAAAGACTTTCAAAACCGTTTCTACTCTCAGACTTGCGACTTTTTCAAGTTTTCCCGACTCCCCCCTCCTGCCCGGCGTGACAATTATCAAAGTCCAAAAAATAATGGAGCGTTCTCCCGAACATTTGTCTATGCACCGAAAGGATCTTATCAGGGTTATCGCATCGCAATGACAACTCTAACTTCCTGGCGCACACTCACACACAGAGACACACACACGCCGAGGACATAGGTTAGTTGCCAACTAACGGTAAATGCGCGCCAAGTGTCATTATCCTTTTGGCTGGCACTCGTCTGTGTGTGTGCTTGTGTGTGTTTGTGTGTGTACTTGTGGCATATTAACGCTCGCAACCTGGAGAACACACACAGAAACGCATGCAAACACTCATGAAGTGCACGTGGCCATTGCCAAAAAGACAGAGACGGCGCATATGCATGCGGTGGTGGTATTTGTGTGTGTCTTTGTGTGTGTGTGTGTTTGTCGTATATCACCGCCCCCTTTTAGAACTCCTTGGGAAAGGCCCATGGGAGGCGAAGCCAAGTTTTAACCGCCAGCATCATCTACTTCTTCTCCTTGCAGGGTATCCTTAGCGAGCATTGGCATTTAAGGCACTCACTTCTTTAAGAGTTAAAATCGTAATAATATATATAAGAAATAATTTAAAACTAATTAATAAAATATCATATATATATAAAAAAAAAAATAAACTTATGATAAGTAATTAAATTGTGCACTATGGAAGCTGTAATCACTTCGGATAATATTATAATTCAGTATGCATTATTCTGTTCAGCTTGAAGGTATTTTTTGTGAAAAAGGATATGGGCACACCAAGCCAAGCGAAGCCGATCGCATAAGACTCGAGAAAAATAAAAAGAAAGTATGTTATACTTTTCTACTTTACTTTTTCTACTCTAATTTAGTTAAAATCCGTTTACTTTTATCTGAATTTATTACCAGAGCTAAAGCGTAAAGTTTATTTAAATAAATAAAAGAAAAGTAGCTGAAGGAATTAGTTCCAAGAGTATAATCCCAAATTTCGGGGAACTAGCAATTGAACAATTATTTTCTTTATAATACCTAAGCATATATATATATTTAAATATAAAATATTATAAAAATATTCCGACTTACCAATAGATTACATACAATACCCAGGCAACGATGCGTATGAGTAATAATTATTATCTATATTATATTTTTTAATTTCCAATTGCACATTAATTTTTTTAAATAATAATAATCATAATTATAGATGAAAGGAAATATTTAAAAACATATTCCAATATGCCAATAGATTTACATACACTGAATTATGAGCAGGCCACATGGCGTATGCGTAATAAATAGTATCTAGTTCAATCTAGAAGCAAATAACTCGATTAACTTATATACAATTGGTTTTTAACTTAATTTAATTTGCATTAAAATTAATTAATAAAATTTTAAACCATCTCCATTGTTATTCTGCTAAATTCCTAAGTTCTTTCGAATATTATTTACCGAATTAAATATTTGTAAAAGATGCAACAGTTAAGTAATATAAGGTAAGTCAGCGGCTATCTTCTGGACGATTACTGCAGGCAGTCCTTCTGCTTCCTGCGCCCCTTTGGTGACATTAGCCAAAAAGGTGCAACGATGTCGTCGTCGTCGTCGTCGTCTCCTAATTTCTGTGTTTGTGCTGCTTCATTGCATTCCCGGGAATCCCCTGCGTCCTGCCGCTCGCTCCCTCTCGCTCTCTCTCTCATTGTCTATCTGTCTCTGTTGCTCAGTCTTTCGGGCCTCTATCAGGCATCTCTTTCGCCCATTTGCCATCCTTCTTTCGGTCTGTCGTCGATTTTATTTTTCATTTAGTTTTGTTTTGATTTGCCGCCTTATTCATTGCGACAGCATTGCAGTAGTCCTAGTATTGCAGGACCTCCACTTCCACTTCCACCTCAGCCTCCTCTCTTGCTCTCGCACTTAACCCCCTTCGCCGGCTGGGGTCCCTTAACCCTTGACACCCCCCCGCTGCAAGACCCGGCCGGCTCCCTGCGCTCTGCTTACGTAATTTCCAGGATAAGCTGCAAAGTTACAACATTTTCAGGCCTGCAACAGCAACAGCAACAGCAGCAGAGAGGAAGAAAGCAGGCAGCGGCAACAGAAGAAGCTAACAATACATTAGCAGTACACTGGGAAAAATATCTCATACTTAAATTGAGAAAATAAACGAAGATCAAGCACCAGAGCTAGATAATAACCAATTATTTTTGGAAAAGATCCGGTACAAATATAATATTTAATATTGTCTAATATAAAACCTATTTTGTCTCCGTGTACCTTAGCAGAAGAATAGCAGCAGCAGAATAATAACAGCAGCTGCAGCGAAACACAAATTGCAGCTGCTGGTGCAGCCACCGGAAACAGCATCCAGGAAAACGGAGCTTTCCCGAGAGCGGAGAGAATCGCTCCGAAGAGAGTTTCTGTTCTTTGGGAAAAAGCTTTCGCTGCCGCCGCCTCTGCCGCCGGCGCTGCCTCTGCTAACGTCGACGTCGACCCGCTGCCAGCGTTGGCAGCGACAGAGCACTGTAAAGTTTGCAGTTTTTAGTTTTCAGCTTTCAGTTTGCCGGTTTTGCGGCATGTTGCAAGCCGAAAGGTGTTGCCCCGAAATCAAGCAACTGCAACCTGCCATCACCCATCGCCATGCCTCCCCACTCGCTTGGGAAAACCCCCAGAATTTTACTCGAGTTTCTTGGATTTTAAAATTTATTTTTAAATTGCAAGTCTTTAAAATTAAATTCAAGGGGGGAAAATATTAATGGAAATAAAGGCGTGCATGTGATGTCTTCAAAAAATATTTATTTGTGCTTTTTTTTAGCTTTATTCAATTAATTTACAAATAAAGCAAGAACCTATTAAGCAGCAGCTATATTTAAAATATATTAAATAATTAATAGGACATTTCTTATTTGTGTATGTTATAACTTGATTTATAATTCTAATTTAATACTAAAATAATACAACAAATATTTTGCTTGAAGTAGCTGAAGGGAACTAAATTTTAAATAGATTTAAAATATGTATAATTAAAACAAAATGCATTTGATAAATGGTTTTGGTATTTCTTATTTGTGTATGATACAACTTGATTTATAATTCTAATTTAATACTACAATAATTTAACAAATAACTAAATATTAAATTATGTATTTAAAATATGTATAATTAAAACAAAATGCATTTAATAAATGGTTTTGGTGTTTCTAATTTGTAAATTCACACAAATAACAAGCACACGTTATCCTGTTATTTTCTTAGTTATATATTAATATTTTAAAGGGAATATTTACTTAAAGAAATGTACCAGAATAATCTTATAAATATTATACATTATCCAGAGCAGAAAAGTATGCTATGAAAAATAATGCTAAGAAATACATAATTTAAAATGAATATGAATTATGATTATGATTATTGCAACACTTAACGTTTTATCTGGCTTTATTTTCAATAAATATTATAATTCATTCGTCGATTTGAGGATCTATTTTCCAAGAGCTTACGGAAGTACTTATTCTATTATTACCTTCGGTCCGTGTCCGAGTCCGAGTCCGAGTCCTGGCACCTTAAGTCCTGTCTTCCCTGGGGGGGGGAGGGCTCCCCTCTAACCCAACCTCGATTTATCCTCGCTTTATCCCTAGCCTTTGGCTTAATGCGGATTTGATGTTTTCGGTCAAGTGTCAAGCGCGCTGGCCTGCCGGAGTGCCGAGCGCCGAGTGCGAAGTGAGAAGTGCGAAGTGCCAAGTGCCAAGTGCCATGTGCCATGTTCCGAGTGCCTGGCGGACAGGCGAATCAACGGATCCCGAACGCCGCTGGCAGCTGCAGGTAAATTCCGGATGCGAGCATCCAAAACATCCATCAATCCCGATGCCCGATTCCCGATTACCGAATCCCTGCTGCCCCCCGACTGTGTTTCAAATCGAAACTCAGCTCGCCGTCTTTAAGGGTTAAATAAAGTCTCGAACGTGTCGCCATTGTTTGCCCTTCAATTGGGATCGGATTGTGCATGTATGCAAATTGTGTCTAGCAATTTGTTCAACTCAATAAATATGGCCAAACCCAGCAGGACACCAAACGCACTAAAAATTTCCCAAAAAAAAAAAAATAAAGAAAATACAAAAACAAAAAAAAACAAACAGAAGAAGGAAAAAAGAAAATGGCAAGAACTAGTAAAGAATATTGAGCAACTCCGGCCCCAAAAACTATAAAAGTGATTTATTTGATGTCACAGAAAAGCAGTCATGCATAAATATTTAGCATAACCCTCAGACTCCGTACAAACTCCGGACTAGCGGACAAACGGACAAACGGACAAACGGACAACGGACAAACGGACATGCGGACAGGCCGGCAAACGGACACCGATGCCGTCTGTGACTCCAAGGAGATATTTAAATCAGACCAAGGGGCAGATATATGCTTTACAACTGTGTGCCAGCCGTAAGCAGGCGCAATCTGAATCCGTAGTGTGTGTGTGTTTGTCCTTTTTTATTGGCAGAAGACGGAGACAGGAGAGGACATTATGGACACACTCGGACACACGCCTACTTCAATATGCTGGCTCAATGCTCAAGGATGCGGCATGCCTCCCGACTCGAAGGAGCGAAGGAGCGCCCCAAACAAGGCACATAAAAACCCATAAGCATCCTGGAAAAGGAGCAGAGTGGAGTGGAGCCGAACCAAAAACTCTTTCCCTCCCATACACTCACAAAAGGAGGCTCTTTAATTCGAACCAGACGCTTGTTAAGCAATCCTTAGTTATCCTTCGGCCTTCGGGTGTGTGTGTGTGTGTCAACTGTGGGTTTAAGTTTAAGTTAAGGGAAAAATTGTAGCTACGATTTACATAGGCAAGAATTAAAAGAAAAATGTATCAACTAAATAAAAATAATAATATTTGATTTAAAAGTAATAAGAATAAGTAGTAGAATTTTTTTTTGAGAATTTTCTTAAGCCTCCTTTTGCAGAGCATTGCCCACTTCGTCTGGAGCTCTTCGCTATTCCCGGGCTTCCCCGTTCTGGAGCCAAATCAAATATGCGCAAATAAATAAAAATGAAAATTCAAGAAGAGCCGAAGGAAAAAAATGAATTTCTTCTTTAACTGTTGATGCCGATAAGCATTAGCGGGGTGCGGGTGCGGGTGCGGGTGCGGGTGCCTACTCAAGGTAAGCTGGTGGGCCAAAAGAAAACACTTTGCGGCATTTTTATAGTTGTTTGATATATTCATTGAAATTGGTTGCCATGTTCCCGTTCAGCTCGATGTGTATTGAAATATTTATGAATCAATAACAAAAACATATTCCCCCCCATTCGGGGGATTTGGCCAGAGGTCCTTCCTTGCCAGTGATGTGTGTGTGCGTGTGTGTGTGGCATCTGTCCAGGCCGAATAAGTGAGTGTTTGGTTAAGCAATTGTTTATGTGAAGTTGAAGTTGTCGCATTGGGGATAAGGACAGACGCCCTCGCATAGATCAAGTCTCAACTTCCAGCAGACAAAGAAATGGGGGAACTGTGGGGGAAGTTCTGGCTCGATTCTTGGCATAATTGGCTGGGAGACGGGGGGGCTAAACCTCTCAGCTGGGATTATTGGAAGAGCTTACGGATAATCGGTCAAGGCAGTGGATGTGAATTGTAAAATCAGAAATAATAAATATACTTTACTCTATGTAATATATATTCAGAGGTGTACTATTAATAAGACATTTCATATTTATAACAGGATGCCATAGGGTACAAATATAGGATGATAAATACGGGATATAACCTCTTATCTATCTCATTCAGGCTATGAACAGATCCTTGTTCCAAGACAATTCAAATTTATAACAGGATGCCATAGGGTACAAATATAGGATGATAAATACGGGATGTAACCTCTTATATATCTCATTCAGTTCCTAACTGTGACTATGAACATATCTTTCCTCATTTTTTAAAAGTTCCTAGCTTATTTACATTTATTTCCCAATTAAAAGCGCGCCCTAAAGACCACTTTCCAACACTGTCAAGTGTTGGCAAACTTGTGGATTTATCGATAACCCTATTGTCTTACGATTTTTGGCAATCACAGTAGGTGAAGTTGAAGCATACCTTTTAGAAGCTGTCACCTCGCCGCCGGTGGTGGCGCTACGGGTTGAGAGGACTGGGCAACCTAAGGCACCGCCGCCGGTCCGGGTTCGAATCCCGGTAAGTAAGAAGCATGGAAACAAAAATTGTAAATAAATTGTACATATCTTAATCATAATCATAATAATAATAATGTAAAGGTCACATAATAATAACAACAACAACAACAACACCAGAGCTGGTGGACGTGAGGAACGGAGGGAATAATTACATTGGAGGTGGAAATATTGTAATATAATATTGTATATAAAATTGTAGTTAATAAGTAAAAAGTGTAATAAAGTAAAATAAAATGTGTAAAATAAATAATACACTTTTTGGTTTTTTTCTTTTTACTTTACTTTATTTATACCTATTTATTTATATACTGCTATTCTATAGTTAAAACTAAATGCTAACAAAGGGGTTTAAGCTATAGCGCTCGTTTTTTACACTTTATTTATACAAAACTTTTTTGTTAGCCCTCTTTAAATAAATATATACAATAGAATAGTCCTAGAAGAATACAAATTTATATTTATTCCTAGAAACACAAAATATAAATCTCACCGTTTTCCCATATCCTTTTTTCCACAGCAAGTTCAATGCTACCTCTGGTAAATTGCTGAATTTATTAGTTCCTGTTAAAGTCTTAACTAACTTCCTACCTTTCGCTGTCTGAGTGTGTCCCCTTGGCAGGCAGGCACCCATCTTCCTTTGCCATTTTCCCATTTGCCGGGTTGCATGCGAGGAGTTTCTCTCTGCCACATTGCTCCACTTTGAATTAGGCCCAACAATTTCTCGTCCTCTTATTTTTTGTATATATATGTATATATATATTTTTTTACTTTTTTTGTGGGGCAACCTCAGCCCGTCGTGCTGCGCCCTTTCACCTCCGCCCCGCATCGCTGGGGCTGCACAAATTTGAATCATTTACGAAATATGCAGCACAGAAGAAAACGGAAGTCAAAGAGTGAAATAATACAACGACAACAACGGCGATATCTTCATGTGTGTGCCTATGGGTTGGGTCCTATAATATGCAGCGGAACTCTACGGGAAAGACATCGACGGGGGGTTACCCTAATATATTTACATTCCTATTTTTTGTTTCAGTTTCTATAATTAACTAATACCTATCCCCAAACCCAAACAAGTACGAAAGCTACAGTCGAGAGGGCTCGACTGTGAGATACCCGGTACCTAAACTGTTGCGCTTCAAACTAAAAGACAATTTAAAATTGTACATACATTATCATACTCTACTTCGATACTTCTTAAAATAAATCGCCTCTCGAATTAGCTCCAGACCTAAACAATTTAATGTCATACTTTAATATGAATGATACATTTTATAAGGCGCCAAAAAATGAATTATGTTATTTTTTGCTTTATTCTTTTGTCATTTCTTCTGCAATTGGCGCCATTATATCGCACGGCCAAGGCTCGAGTGCGCCACCTGTCGGCTACAGCTTGCAACAGCAGTGCCTTAGGGCGGTGTGTTAAAATTCTAACCTTATTGCTAATATCTCCCATGTTTATCATCCGATTTTACTGAAATTTTCAGGAAACGTCCGCTCTATTTTATTTATTTATTTTACCAATTAACTTTAACCTGAAAATAACGAGTATAGCTTATTTGACGTTTTTTATGATTTTTGAGGGCGCAAGTGGGCGTGGCCAAATTTTAAAACAACCTTGATCTGAGTGCAACAGATTCCAATGTTGTCACCAAATTTGGTAACTCTAGCTATAGTCTCTGAGATCTATTGTTTCACACGGACGGACAGAGGTTGGCACTAACCCATAATACCCTTGTACCCTATGTACGGGTATAAAAATTCAGCTCTCCAGCTAAGAGTTTTTAAGGTTTCATTATCTTTTAGTAAGAAATATTAGTTATTCAGCTCCTGTGATGTTTGGCCAGTTCAAGACCCATCAGCATCCCAATAAGTTCGGTTCCATGGCAAGTAATACCCAAGATCAGTGAGACTCCTGGGCAAAAAAAAGGGCATGCAAAAGTAAGATCCAAAAGGCCACGACACCCAGCGCGTATCGTTAGTTGCTGGTTAGGGTCTACTCCCGCCTCGTTGCTCTTTTTCTGGAGTCCTGGGCGATGGCTGCTCCTTGGCTTTACCCCGACTGTGACTGTCATGTGCCACAAACCCACTAAACTAATGAAAAATGTGAAGCGACGGCACAAAAGGAAGCACAATTTCTCCACACACACACACCCTTACATTCACTCAGCGCCACAGAGGGAGAGAGCGAAGGGGGGCACAGAGGCAGACCCCTCTACATATGCAAAAAAGAAAGCAAGAAAGGAGCAACACAAAGAAATGTTAATTCCGTAATACTTTAAATGCGGCAGGCATCGAATGACATTTGCACTTTTGCTGCCACTGTGCCGCACAGTGGGACGAACTTTTGGGGCCAGCCTTCTGTTATGTTTGCCGTACGTGATGGCCAAGTGAAAGCGCTTTCCCCCTGGAATCTCTGTGTGTGCTCTAATATGTATTTGCCGGCTTGCAGGTGGAAAAAAAGGTACACCCTATATATGTATGTACATACAACAAAAGGTGCAAAAACGGGCACAGGAATTGCAAGGGGGGCGGGAGGGCAAAGATTGGGGTGCCATGCTGACCGCACTGGCCAAAACAACAAGCAACAGAACAGGACTGGCAAAATAAAAAAAAAAATGAATAAAAGACAACAGAACACGAACAAACATCAGAAGCAGGCCTCGTCAAGAGTTGCCTTCGTGACACGGCATAAAAACGATTAAATTGTACAAATTTAGATCATTGATCATGCTTAGATATGTTTTGCCTTAATAAATGTTAAAGAAATTGGATTACAAGTCCATCAACTTAATTTGCTTTTAATAATATAACAAATGGCCACACTAATTATGACACTGACTATAAGTATACATTTTAAAGTTTTTTTCCCGCCTCAATAAATGCATAAACTTATTTGCTTTTAATAATACAATATTACAAAAGATCAAACTATTTATTTATACATTTAAAGTTTCTTAATCTTCTATCAATATTAAATTAATATTTTAATTATACTAAAGTAGTTTATTAAAGTTTTCTGATTAAGAAAAAAAATTTCCAAGTTTCTTGTAGTTTGATAATTTTCATTTATATCTATTTTATTACTCCTAATGAGAGCTCTCTGTATACCAAATTTGGTGGACTTTAACCCATTAGTTCCCGAGTTACTTGGGTTCAGTATCAATTATCGTCACGCAAGTAATACTCCGTTCACACGATGTCATCACTGTGGCCGCCTAGAAGGGGACGAAGCTGAATTTCCCGAAAGAGAGGGGGCAGCACAGGCGGCGAAAGAGACAGCGGTGGGGGGCGGGGGGAAGGGGGGGTGCTAGAAACCTCGGCCTGGGTCAGTTCGCACGTTCATTTGCGCGCTCGTTTGCTCTTTAACAAATGTGCGCTGCTTTTCATTACGTATGACAGCAAATAGTACAATGGAATATGGAATATGACATGCAGGCGATAAAGTTATGCCGGAGACACACCAAAAGCTGAAGGGCGGGGAGGCTGAAAGGTGAGCAAATGGGTGTTAGTGTGCCACTTTGCCGTCGAGAATGGAGAATGGAGAAAGGCGAAAGGGAGCATCACCTTCTGGAGAAAGGAGCAAGAGACAGAGACAGAGAGAGAGAGCAGTAGCAGCAGCAGCAGCAGGCCACAAATGCTACTGCGGTAGTTGTGCTAATTTGTTTGTTTGTCGTTATCATTCCACACCGCCCCACTGTCCCACCGCCCACTTTGCACTTTCCACCTCCCATATCCCCATGTCCTTTGTCCCAGACAGCCGCACAAAGGCACAAAAGCCAGCGACAGGCAAAGGAAGAGGTCAGTGAAAGGAGAAAACGGACAGGCAGCGGCCAGGTGAGCCAGGTGAGCCAAAATTGTTAATAGCCGGATTAAAGTCTTGACCCATTCCAAATAAATACAAATCGCCTAGATTTCAATTACAGATCATCACACAAGCACAACCACAATTTTCCAACATTATTTAAGCAATGACATGTCACTTCACCTTAGGTCTTGAGTTGTTTTATTATATTGTGACGTCACAAGTTTTCATTACTGGTTTTTACTTAGAATTCCCAAGTTCATTTTACGACAGCTTTGATTTGATTTGATTTTATTTGCCTTCCTAACGCTACAAGTTTAAAAAAACCTTTAAATTAGTGCGCTAGTCATAATGAGTTTCAATAAATTCGGTCATAAAGCTTAAACTTAAACAAAATTTGTGCATTAGATATTCTTAATCTAACAATTTAAATTGTATTATTATTATTTGTATATTTATGTAATGAAAGTAGCTTAAAGCTAACTTAATTTAATTACACACAATTTCTAAATATATTTACTGATGGACAGTTCTTAAACCACTTATAAACTCTTTACGTTCCACTTACTGATTTGTACTTATAATTCCCAAGTTCTTTTTACGAAGTTCCACTTACTGATTTGTACTAATAATTCCGCAGTTCTTTTTACGAAGTTCCACTTACTGATTTGTACTTATAATTCCCAAGTTCTTTTTACGATAGCTTACGCCAAATTACAGATTATAATAATTATCATACAACATACAATTTTGAATAAATATTATTGATGTGTACTTGGAATCCCCAAGTTCTTTTAACCGTCAGCTTAAGCAAGCTTTATTTTGTATTATAATACAATACCTCCTCTATATACACCTATTTAATCATCGATTATGGCTTTAATATTTCACTCGAGCATTTTCCAGCTTAAGCCAATCTATATTAATTGACGTCCACGACTTTATCAGCATGATAAACTAATACAGACACTTTCCCGTCACTTTCGCCAATGGCACGCACTTGTTTTCATCCTTTTTCCCTCCTCCTTCTCTCTCTGCATTCCTTCCTCGTCATCGGGATGTGCAATGCCAAATATGCGGAAAAAGCTGCGAAAAGACTTTGCCTCTGCCAACTGGTCTATGTCTGGACGTAGCTGCTTCCCATTTGCCGTTTCCCGTTAGTTCGTCTTTCGCTTTGGCTGCGTGTCAAACGGTAAATTTGTGCGGTCCTCTCGCTCCCACTCATGACAGATACAGTGGGCCCTCGCTACTAACAAGATAAAGGGAAGTTGAAGTTCTCTGTTTTTAAGATTTTAAACATTGCAATTACCACAATCCTTGAGTTGCTTAAATATAAAAGAAATTAATTTAGACTAATTTCGGAATATTTCCTTTCGTCGAGTGATCACTGTACACCGTGTATTTTGTGTTTTGTCGCGCATATTAATCATAAAGCGGACACGCGTCGCTTTACGCACGTCTGCAAGCTGCGGATGCGGCTGCGGATGCGGATGCGGAAGACAAGAGACTCCTAGCAAGTAACCCGACACCCTCCCCCCACCACCGCCCTCCTTGAGTACTGTCCGCGTATTAGATTTAAGCGCGTTATAAATGAGCCGGGCCAATACACAAGCACACATAATTTCTGGCTCTTCTTTTACTTTAGCTTTCGGCTGCTCATAAATCAAAATTTTCGTTTTTGGCATTTTTAAAGGCCAGAGAACTAACAGTGGAGTAGATGGAGCTCCGCTTCTGGGGGGAGGAGGGTTTTGGAGCTTGGGGGTGGACAGCGACAGCCCTTTGCTGCTTTTACTGTCCATGACGGATGATTGGATTTTATGTTGATTACGAAAATGTCTGGGACTGTATTTGGTGTGTGTGTGTATGTGTGTGTACAAGTCGAATTTTTGGCTTTGCCTTTCACAGATATCTTTTATTTCCCTCCTGGAAAAAAATTAGGAAAAGTATCGCCAAAGGGTAGCAAGTTTCTCGGGTATACTGGACTAAATTAATAACAAATTATTAACTCTATTAAAAATCATTTTCAGCTTGTCAAACTGCAAAGATTTTAACAGATTTTATCAGTTAAACGGTTAAACGGTGACACTGCATTAAACAACTTTATTAATTACTCCTAGAAAAATTAAGAACGATTTTTCCCAAGAACATTTCGTTTCACTTTATCTCGAAAAGGCATTCTTGTTCTTGATTTTGTTATTTCGCGAATAAGCGATCTTGAAATCGAGAAGAAGTTACTCTAAATTTTGAGCGTTTAGAGGAGGGACCTGAGGGGTAAATGAGAGAGAAATGAGAGAGAGAGAAAGATTTGACTCTCGAAAGTTATTTTTAGATTTGGCCACTGCCACACGTAAGTAGTAGTAGTTTGTATTCCTGTTCGACGGCCTTCTTTAATGTGCTTAATTGGAGCATTTGGTAGAGCGCTTAGCTGGCGTGCTGATGATCAGGGGTTCGAGTACAAGTCAAGCCGAACCAAAAATGTTATTGTAAAAATGTGTTAGTACTTTTTCTAATAGAATTTATAATATAATATTTACAATATTAGTACATATTAAGTATGTGTTGTTTCATAAAGTTAAAAAAATGATTAAATTTTTTAATAGAAATTTTATTTTTATCGAGAACGATTTGTTCTTGAAAACGAGAAGACTGCGTCTTAAATAAAGAATTAAGAATCGTTCTCAATGTGAGAATTTCAATTACAGATCTTCACACAAGCACAACCACAATTTTCCAGCATTATTTACGCAATGACATGTCACTTCACCTTAGGTCTTGAGTTTTTTTTAAAAATTGTGACGCCTCACATTTCAGTTACTGATTTTTACTTAGAATTCCCAAGTTATTTTTACGACAGCTTATTTAAATTACACATTTATATATAACACACAATTTGTAAATATATTTACTGATGGACAGTTCTTAAGCCACTTATAAACTCTTTACATTCCACTTACTGATTTGTACTTATAATTCCGAAGTTCTTTTTACGATAGCCTGCACCAAATTACAGAGTACTGTTTTTCTAATAGAATTTATAATATAATATTTACAATATTAATACAAATTAAGTATGTGTTGTTTTCTAAGGTCAAAAAATATTCAATTTTTAAATAGAAATTTATTTTTATCAAGAACGATTTGTACCTAAAACGAGAAGACTACGTCTTAAATAAAGAATTAAGAACCGTTCTCAATGTGAGAATTCTTCTTCTCTGCTTTTAAGAAGAAAAATTCCAAAATCAAGCACGTTGAGAACGGTTTTTATCAGCGTATATCATTAATCACTTTCTTTCTGTTTTGTTTTTTTTTTATAATATTATATACCCTATTTATTTATTTTGTATTATTAAATTTTAAAATCTATTCAATTTAATTAAATGATAACTATAAAAATAATTTTGAATTTGTAAAATTTTCCAGAGCAATTCCGAGTCCAAATCCGGTCGGTTTATGGCTCCTTCCTTAGCACCGCTCTAGCCATGCCTCTTGCCATTTTCCCCATATCGTATTACCAATTTTAGTCCGGCCTGAACTGCGGGATTGGGGCTTCGGATTCGGATTCGGAGGGGTTGAGGCTTTGGTGGGCTGGATGGATATATCACATGGATATTTCGGTTATTATTGGCCATATTTTAATGCTCTCTCGCTGCTGCTGTCCGTGTCTGGTGCTTTCTGTTTCGGGCCAACCGAGATTTGTCGTAGTCCATTTTTGATTTATTTATGTGTTTATTTGCCTTGTTTTTAGGCTCCGGCTCCGGCTCTGGATCTGTCTCTGGCTCTGCGTCTGTGATTACTCATGGCTCCATGGACATGGAGAGCTCTGTGTGCGCTCATATTCGATTTGCATATTATTTTATTTGCATTTTACATAATAATTTAATTTTATTAGTTTTGCTGCATCATCGCCATCATCATCATCATCATCATCCTCGTCCTAGCCTGATGGTGCGGCTCAAGTTTGCCAATCCTAATGGCTCTAATGGCACCTAGGCGGCCCCTACCCCCGATTTTCTATGCGAAGTTTGCCCAGTTTCCGTTGCCCCGTTGCCGCGTTCTCCACGTTTTCCACATTTTCCCAACTCCCCCATTGATTGTATATTTTGAGGTCGTCGTCCGACATTTCATCGTCGTTTTTGGTCAGGTTCCCGCTGTTTAATTTTATTTCTTTTTGTTGTTGTTTGCTTTTTTTGTTCAGTTTTTGGCAAGCTCTATTGGGGACACTTAATGCGGACCACGCCCCCATTGCGAAAATCAACGCCTACTCCACTTTTCTCCCTGTACTATACTATAATTTCTAGTTGCATTTTGGGCTCTCCATTTTTTCCCTTTCCCCCCCTTTTTTTTTGGGTATTTATTTTCATGGTTTACTTGTAGCATATTTCGTTGGCCACCACATTCATTTAACTTTGCGGTGAGGGGGGTGTTAAGAGTGGAAGGAGGACGAGGACCCAGATGGGGGGCTACGGGCCACGGGTTGCTGCAGGGATTGCCCGACAATTGCCGCAGTCTTTGGAGAGTCTTCCCAGCGCGACGGCCAGTCGTAAATTAGTTGCGAATGGCAGCAGTAACACCATCAACAACAACACCACAAACAACAATAACTACAACACCAACAACAACAACAACAATACACCAACTAGCCGGAAAAGTTCCACCGTGCAGAGCGAGAAAAGTTCAAAAAGTCGAAAGGAAAAGTTCAGTAAAAGTGTGAGGTGAAATTATTATCAAGTGTTTTGCCATGAAATTTGTGGCAGCCTTAAATTGATGCACCTGTTTGCGTTCAAAGACAGAGTGTGTGTTCCAATTTAAGCCAACATATATTCCGTCCGTAAGTTTGGCCAATTTAAGCGAGTACAAAGAAATTACCAGAAGAGTAAAAAAGCTAGAGCCATTTCTGGAAAATATTGAAATAAAACCATTTACATTAATCTTATGTAGGTTAGGTTAACCTAATTTAACACTTAGCTTTCACCAATGGGATTCACCAACGGTATTATCACCATTACAATACCAGTTTTTTTTCCCGACATGTTTCAGGAACTAAAGATTAAGCCATTTCTGGGAAAGTATTGTAATTAAATTAATAACATTAACCCCACACTTATGTTTCACCAAAGGGACTCACCAACGGTATTATTACTTTTACATTACCAGTCTTTTTTCCCAACATATTTTAAAAACTAAACTAAAAACATATTTTAAATACCATTTCTGGGAAAGTATTATAATTAAATTAATAACATTAACCCCACACTTAGCTTTCAACATTGGGATTCACCAACGGTATTATCACCATTACATTAGCAGTCTTTTTTCCTGATATGTTTTAGGAAATAAAGACAAAGCCATTTCTGGGAAAGTATTGTATTTAAATTAATAGCATTAACCTCACACTTATGTTTCACCAATGGGATTCACCAACGTTGTAATGGCACATATAAGCCGAATCTTGACCGAATTCTTATAAGAACTTAAGCTCAATGACTTTCCTGCACAGTATTGAAGTAAAAGCAATAAAATTAACCTAGCCTTATCTTACACCAATAAAATACACCAATGGACTTTTTTCAACAATACTCACTTGATGACTTAAATATTTAGGGCCAAGGCTTGTCTGATTTCAAAACTATAAACTACAAGGACTTATTCCATATAACTAGAGCTATTAGGTATATTTTATTTACCACTATATCAACAACAACTTACACCAATAACAATTTTTAACGAAATTTATATACCTTGCAGGTATTAAATATTAACAAATAACTACATATGTACATCTCTATTAAGTATATTTTATTTACCACAATATCAACAACAACTTACACCATTAACAATTTTTAATGAAATTTATATACCTTGCAGGTATTAAATATTAACAAATAACTACATATGTATGTACATCTCCTCTAGAAATGACCCTTTGCTAGGAAAATAATACAATTATTAAAGAACCTTAAATAAAGACCGTTTTAGTCGCCAGATTAGTCAAGTATTTTAAAAACTCCAATCTATATCGCATCTAAAGCCTGCCATCACCGCAATATTTTAAGCAACTCCGCAGCTATTTTCCACACATTAAGCAGTTGAGTGAAAACCCCCTCGAGTTGATACCCGAAAAGAATATAAATGCCAGGAGAAGGAGTGCCACTGAAGGACCCCCTCAACCCATTCCAAAACGATTCTCCGAATGACTTGCAGACACAAACCCGAAAGTCTGACTCGAACACGGAGAGAGCCAGGACGAAGTGGAACCTTAACGTTCGATGCAATTTGGCTGGCTTCTGGTGGCGCTGCCATTACCAATTATTTGTGCTGTTATCGCGACCTTCTTGTGCTGACCCCAATTTGGCCAATAAGGTTTCCTTGGCAAAAAGGACGAGCGGCAAGAAAAAAAAAAAACAAAAAAAATAAGAAGGAAAAATACAAGTACACGGAGAAAGGAGGAGCCGCAAGCCTCGAGTTTCTTCGAGCTTGTTGATTGCCTTCGCTTCTTGGCGATGGCAGCTGATTGAAGTGCAAGGTGAGACGAATGGCGGGGCTTGCCACCGACAATTTCGCACAGTGTCTGGGTGGTCCTTGGGCAGGTTTCTCTTTCACTTTTAATGGCAACTGGCATAATGAGCTGCAAATATGTGTGCCATGTGCCACAAGCCCAAACTCGAACTCGGAGCGACGCCGCTCGCTCGCTCGCTTGCTGCATTTGTTTTGGCCACTTGGGACCTGGCTTGGCTAAAAAAAAAAAAATAGAGAAAAAAACCCTTTCGCCGACCCTTTTGGCCAGCATTGACACAATAAAACATTTGTTGTCGTTGCATTTATTGACGCATTTGCTCTTTTGCATATTTTGCATGCCTGTCATGCCCTTTCGCGAAAGTCCTTCAACTAGAAACCAGAACTTTACATATTATTCTATAAACTTAAGCATTAATTTGTACTTAAATCAGTAATACCAAATACATTTGAGTTTAGCTACGAATTAAGAAGTTTAAGAAAGCTTTCCTAGCTCCCTATTTCATGGTTTGCCTGCTATGTACAAGCAAAGCAGCAACAACAAAAGAAAAACGGATGTTCTCCGAGAGAGATCGCTCTTTGAAGTTCCTTTTCGTATATTTTCGGGAACGAAACCCAGATTAATAAATACTGGCAATAATATGTTATCGGTAATCCCTAATAAACCCTAAAGAGTATCAATTATTTGAGTGCTAAA
Organism: Drosophila lacteicornis; assembly: GCA_008044355.1. NCBI lineage: Eukaryota > Metazoa > Arthropoda > Insecta > Diptera > Drosophilidae > Drosophila > Drosophila lacteicornis. Next base: position 77,993 of record VNKF01006021.1, read on the forward strand.
TACTCCTAGGCTTCTCGCCACTTTTTGCTGTTGGTGTTGGGGCTCCGCGACATGCGACAAAATAAAATGTAATTTCTCTTTCAGGCCCAGTTTCAGTTCCAGTTTGCAGTTCCCAACCCTGGCCAACATGCGACAATTCAATGCTGACAACAAAAATAACAAAAACTATAGTAACAAAATATGCAAATCGTAGTTTCTAGTTGGGCGAGGTCAGGCACACAGTGGCTGACTGGCTGACTGGCTGACTGACTGGGACTTGGGGTTTGGGTTATTGGCTAAATTGAAGTCAAGTGCAATCGCCTTTGCCGCCCATCGAACATAAATAATTTAAGAGTGCGAAAACAATTTTTTGCCCGACCGGAATTTTGTTTAGATTTTATTTTGGGCGGATATTTGGACCAAAATAATTACAGGCAACTAACAAAAATTGTTTTGTTATTGTTATAATCTCATTTAAATGTGATACTGGCTCTTTTAATTGTTGGGCTTTTTTTTAATGATTTTATTTTGACGTTGGTTCAGTGTCTTTTCCATTGATTTCGGTAGCCCATTTTATAGTTTTTACTGCCGCTGCCAATTGTAATTATTTTATTTATATTCAAATATGGGTCAGTGATATTTTAATTTCTGATAATTCCCCTGAAAGAAACATTCCACCTACTTTTAGTCTGTGTTGGATTTTAGGGCATTTTACATTTCAAAGGGGTTTATTTCATAAAGTGTTCTATAGGTGGTTTAAATTCTAAAAAGCACATAATAATAATATTAATAAATATCTAACACAGGTTAGGTTAATACAGACTGCGACACGTCTATGCATGTCACACGGTGCCGCATTTCGTGTGGTTGAGCTTGAAAACTAAAGGCTTAAAATGTTCCTATTAAAAAACACTTATTCCGGAAGGCTAAAAATATTTTCTTTGTACATATCGATACGATTAGGTTACATCTTTAATATTTGTATGCAGTAATATTTTAATTTCTGATAATTCCCATGAAAGAAACATTCCACCTACTTTTAACCTGTGTTGAATTTTACATTCCAAAGAGGTTTATTTTATAAAGTGTATTCTAAAAAGAACATAATAATAATAATATTAACAAATGTCGAACACAGCTTAGGTTAGTTTAAGACAGCCGGCGACACGGTGCCGAATTCCGTGCGGTTGAGCTTGAAAACTAAAGGTTTAAAATGTTCCCATTCAAAAACGCATATTTCTCGATGGTTAAAAATTTTGTTCTTTATACATATCTATACGATTTGGTTACATCTCTAATATTTTTACGATTTTATGACATTTTTCACAGTTTTTTTTAGATTTTTCTGATTTGATTTTGTTTGATTTTTCTGGTTATACAGTGTATTTTTGTTGTATTTTGTTTTTTAATTTAAAACCCTGTTTTTAAAAGGAAAAAGTAGATATTTCGCCTGACTGAAAAAAACCAACAGATCGAATGACAGGCACTGGGATAATTGAGTGCCCGCCATCCGATCCGTTGGCTTCAGAGAGATGAAATACCTACCGTATCGTATAGAGGCTTCCTGTCCTCTGGATGAGGTGATGAAAATTGTGGCGAGGCGTTGGAAAAGAAGCTGGACCTATTTGAGATTTTGGAGCGCAGCCGCTTGGTGGCCACCAGCTGGGTCATTTTCCTGAGCGTTATGTAGTCCTTGTTCAGCATGCGGCACAGTTCGATGAAGGTGCACAGCCGCGGCGACTTGAGTTCGGTGGCCAGATCATAGGCGCTATTCAAGATGTCCGTCTGGCGCTCGTACTTGTGGAGCACGGCATGCGACTTGGCCATCAGCATGATGCTGAGGAACTTCCACACCAGGCTGTTGCATCTGCTGGCCTCCTCGATGGCCTTCTGGGCGTAGGACAGGCACTGGACGAAGTGGTTCTGCTGCATGTGTCGGTCGGCCAGTTCGTGGAGCAAGTACGTCCGCTCGATGGGCAGGCGGGCGAACATCAGGCGCCGCTCCAAGTGCTCAATGCAAGTGCTACAAGAAGTGGTTATAACCTTGACTTCTCTGGAAGATTTGCGTACTCACTGATCGGCCAAACGGTCCGTGTTGTGCTTGTCGGCCCCCGCATAGGAGTAGGTGGTACGATCGCCAAAGATGAACTCCAAGTGCTCCAGCGGCTTGGGCATGGGTATGTTGAGCAGAGTGCACATGGCGTTCTTGTCGTACGGCGACACCCGTGCCTTGGGGATGCGGTAGGTCTCGGTGAGGCTCAGGGCCAGGTGGTTGTAGACCTCGTTCATGAACTCCACCTTCCAGGGCATCAGGCGTTCGGTCTTCAGGATCACATAGCTGCCCATCACGTCCTCGACAAATTTACGAAGGCGCTGATGAAATTTAAAGTTATTTATAAAATAAAATAAAATATATAATATTAATAACTCACAGCTATATCATTTCTACTCCTCAGCACCCGAACCGTTCGCAGGATACTGTGCATATTGCGCCTGGTCTGGTACTGAATCCTGAACAGATTCGACTCCCTCATCTGGGCCTCCATCACGGGACTTCGCTGGAAGGACTCGTTGTACATGGGACTTCGGGCGTGGAGCATTTTGGCAAAGGACTTTAGGCGCTGGAAAGACCGCTCCAGAGCTTCACGCCGCTCGGGCGAGGTGCCAAAGTTCTGGTCCATCAGTAGATTCGTATTGTGGCGAAGGGTTTTCAGGAATATAAAATCCGTCCAGTTGCGACCCAAGTAGTTTTGGTAAAAGATCTTGGTCTTGCGGCGTCGCCGCTCGCTCTCCAGGGGCGACAGCATCTCCTCCTTGCGCTCGATATAGCTCTGGACATCGCACTCCTTGCGAGCCTTCAGGATCTTCCACAGCGGCCGCTTGTCCGCCTTCTTCAGCTGATCCCTCTTGTGTTCATAGAAGCCGGGCATATGGGTCGAGTGTTCCATAAAGAAGTTCGTCAGACTCTCCCCGGTCACGTCCCGGAGATTCTCGTCCACGGTATGGAGGCGCTTCTCAAAGGGTTTCAGTGAAGTGCCCAAATGCCTGCGCACATTGTCGTGCAACAGGACCTTGTTGTCCTCGAACTGATTGAGATCGTAAAGGCAATCGGCCATTTCCATGGACACATTGGCGTCCCACACCTCCATCGCCTCGGTGGCCCGTTGACTGTCCTTGAGGGCTCCCTGGATTAGGCCCACCGTCCTTTGGAACTTGCTGCGCAGACAGAGGGCCTTGGGATCGACGACGCCATCGTGCCGCCTGACGCACTTGTCGAAGTTCCTCTTGGCATCCGTGTTCCGGCGCACCCTCGCATAGTACTCACCCCAGCTGCAGTGGATTCTGCGCTGCTCCTCCGCCGTTGAATCGAAATGCATCCAGGGCTTAAGGTCCGGAATCAAGGCGGCCGGTGGCGCTACTGGTGAGTCCCTCATCTCTTGGCTTCGTTTTCGTCAAAAAATTGGATTAAAAAAAACTACAAAACTCCTCCTAAAAGAATAACTAAAAAAGAAACAAACAAAGCGAAACTGTTTGTTGTTGCCTCTAAAACTCGAATGAAAATGAAGGGAAAGTCCATTTTACTTGCTATACAAATATATTTGAAAACAATAATTAAAGAAAGTAATTGTTTGTTGCTTACATAAGCGTAGCAAAAATAATAAAATGTTTAAACGAGGTTAGGAGAGCCTGCGACACGTCTGGGCACGTCACACGGTGCCGCATTGTGTGCGGTTCAGCTTTAAAACTAAAGGATTTAAATATTTCCTTTAAAAATCATATATTTCTCGATGTTTCAAAATTAGTTCTTTTTACATATTGATGTGATTTGGGTATCTTTTATATTTTTAGGAGTTTATACCATTTTTCACAATTTTATTTCCAGATTTGATTTTGTTCGATTTTTCTGCTTAATGCAAATTAAGAGAAAGTCCATTTTACTTGCCATAAAAGTATATTTGAAAACCATAATTAAAGAGAGTATTTGTTTATTGCTTAGACAAGCGTAGCAATAATAATAAAATGTTAAAGCGAGGTTAGGACAGCCTGCACACGTCTCAGGGTGCCGCATTGTGTGCGGTTGAGCTTTAAAACTAGGATTTAAATATTTCCTTTAAAAATCATATATTTCTAGACGTTTTAAAACTTGTTCTTTTTACATATCTATACGATTTGGTTACATCGTTTATATTTTACGATTTTATAACATTTTTCACTGTTTTTTTTTTTCAGATATGATTTTGTTAGATTTTTCTGCTTAATGAAAATGAAAGGAAAGTCCATTTTACTTGCCATAAAAGTATATTTGAAAACCATAATTAAAGAGAGTATTTGTTTATTGCTTAATATATAAAATTGGAATGTTAAAACAAATCAATAAATCACCCAACAAATAGTGCAATATTTTATCTTCTGCTTCGAGAAAATGGTGCTATAATCAAAACAAACTAAAAGTAAATATAAAAAGTTGCACATGTCCATTAGCTTAGGTAAACACAATTTAAGTACGTTCCGTGTGTATAATATCATTAAAAACAACCGCAATAACAGCAATACAAGTTCAAATACAAAAACGGTATGTACAAAAAAAATAAAACCATTAAATTCGTGATCGATCACAGGCATCACTTCTTCTGAAAGGGATCCTTTTCGATGTTCTTATCCAGTCGCTGATCGCCATCGGGTTCCACCTGGGACAGCTCGCCGAATCCCTCCTCGTCGACAAAACAGATCTCATGGCCATCCGGATCGCCGAGAATCAGCACCGAAACGGTGGCCTTACCCGGTGTATCCAGGGTGATCAGGGGTTTCAGGATGGCGCCACCAGATGCCTTTACAGCCTCATGCAGCGGCGGCTGCTTGGCCGATGGAATGGCAAAAGCAATCCTGCCATAGGCCTTGGCCCTGTCCAGTGGATCAGCGATCTGTGTGATCTGTAAAGCAGCCTGCTTGCCGCCATAGCTCAAACGCAGACTCTTCTCGCTCTCACCGAGCAGTTGCATTTGGAGCAGCTCATGCCAGTACTTTCGGGAGGCCTGCAGATTGCTTACGTTCAGCTCCACCGACTGGACGGGATCGGCACTGGCCGAGGGCTGCTCGATTACGTAGAACTTGTAGCCATCGGGTGAGGTGAGCAGACTGCCGGCTTTGCCATCCACCTTCTTGACGGGATACGAATGCTGGGCGGCCCGCGAGAGTATTTCCGTGGAATGAATGGTAACGCCGCCAAAATCGTTGCCTAAAATGGGGGAAAAATATGTACAAAGAAAAATTTAATACTGAAGTTTAAACATTTTTCATAACTGATTACAGAAAAATGTTTAAGTAGCTTTTAAAATAGCATTACAGATTAATGAACTGTCCGATAGATTTGAACCTACTCAAAGATAACTTTCTATGCGGCTAACTTCTTCAAGAAAAAGATTATTTACTTTTAATCTGTTCGAAATTACGCAAAGTCACTTATCAAATCTAAAAATAGTAAAGAGAAGAAGTACGATCGAAACACTTAATTACAAAGGTAAGAAAAGACTTTAACTAGTCCTTTATTCAACATTGCTAAAATAGATTAACTTTATCGGAGTTTTGAATTTAATTATTATTATTTTACTTTCTTTTCAATATAATTTCTAAGATTATCATATAATTCCTGATAAATATGGTTTTAAAATGTTTTTCCATTTTATTTTTACATTGTTATCGATTTTCACTCAAGGGTTAAAAACTGTTATCTTTGATAGTATTTAATAGTAAAAAGTGATTTCCCTTTCCCTTTCCTAAGCCCAATTAATACCTTACCCATTTCATAGCTGCTCACTCCATAATTATAGGTAAGCTCGATCACGAAATGGGAATTCTCGGGTCCATAGCCGACCATTGTTTTGCTCCACCGATTGTCATAGGGACTGTGGAGGGTTAACATTACCAGTTAGTCCTGTGCTCGCAGCTAAGCATCTCGCTTGCACTCACCCGTTGCATTCGGCGTCGCAGCCTTCTTTGAACTCCTCATGCCGCAGTACCTGTTGCCGTGAGACAGAGCGAGAGAGCACTATTAAAACACAGCAATTTTGTAGAGTGGGAAACAAAAAGTTACACAGTCATTATATGACTTTATCTGGCATCTGGGCTTTTTAATTAGCGGTTGCCAGTCGTCATACAGTCGTTGACACGTTGTTCAGATAAAAACCCGGCCCAGACACAACAGGCGCGATAACAAAGTCTGCCGATTCTTGCATGCACTTCCAAAGTGACAAACTCCCTCTCTCTCTCCCTCACTCATTAGCCGGCGAGATCCGCATTCCTCTTCCTCACCTTCATTCCCAGGATTTGTCGGAAGAAAAAGGCGTTTTTCGCCCGATCGCCAATCTTGAAGACATAGTGCAGAGCCCGTCCTGGAATCGCTGACATCGCTAGACCCGTTTAATTGCTGTTCCGAACCTGGGTGAAATGTTTTCCGATCGAATTGCAGTCGTGCTTTTGTAAGCGGTCAGTGGTCGCTAGAGGTGGCCAATTCATCGACTGTATCGATTGTTGGAATATTGCGATGGTCACACAAATCGAGGCTTTTCCATCTCTAGTTGCCTGGCCTATTTTATTTGGCGAACCACACGGTCACACTGGCAGTAAACTAAAAATCCCAAGTTAAAATATTAATTAAATCAATTCGCTTAAAGCAAACCAAATACATCAACATGCCTGACGCCGAACAATTGCCCGAGGGATGGGAGAAGCGCACCAGCCGCTCAACAGGTAAGAATGCCGCAATGATTGAATGAATTTGGGTTAAAGTTGCAAAAACAACGACCGGACCGGCGTCCTTACTAACAATTGATTTATTATAGGCTTGAGCTATTACCTGAACGTGCACACAAAGGAATCGCAGTGGGATCAGCCCACCGAGCCGGCCAAGAAGACTGGCGGCGGTTCTGGCGGTGGCGGCGGATCCGGTGATTCGCCTGACGAGGTGCAGTGCCTGCATTTGCTGGTGAAACACAAGGGCAGCCGCCGGCCAAGCTCCTGGCGCGAGGAGAACATCACCAGAACCAAAGAGGAGGCGCAGCTGCTACTGGAGGTGTATCGCAACAAGATTGTGCAGCAGGAGGCCACCTTTGACGAGCTGGCACGCTCCTACTCCGACTGCAGTTCCGCCAAGCGGGGCGGTGATCTGGGAAAGTTTGGCAGGGGTAAGATTTTGGCCATATAAGGCTATAGCTTCGATAACTAACTCCCCACGCTTCACACTTCACAGGCCAGATGCAGCCGCCCTTCGAGAAGGCCGCCTTCGGACTGAACATTGGCCAGCTATCGGGGATCGTGGACACCGATTCGGGACTTCACATTATCCTGCGAAAATCGTAAACAACAACAAATATACAACCCAGCGACAATTAACAACCGGAAGAGTCGTTGTCGCATGAATAAAAACGTAATTTACAGCCATTTCTCAATATATAGGTTTATGTATTTTTTTTGTTTTAAATGTAAGTTTTCTAAGCTATAAAACGAGGGCTCTCGTTTTCGGTCTCGCGGTCTCATTTGCCAACTTTCAGGCCCAGCTTGGTGGCCAGCATCTTGGCCCCGGGCGTCTTCTGGCCAACCAGTGTATCGCCGAGGCTCTCATCCGCCGCTAAGAGCACCTTGAAGGTTTGCAGAAGCGAGGGCTTGTTCTCCACCAGCTTGACGAGCACGAAACAGGCACGATTCACACCCAGCCAGCCTTTGAGCTGGAAAAGGAGAAGAATAGTGGTTGAATTTGGGAATTCAATGTGTCAAATACTCGAATCTACATTAAAAACACACACTACTTAGCAATGTCTTTGAAGAATATAAATAAAATTACTTAAAATTGGAAATCAATTGAAATGCCTTTTTAAATTAGAGTCTAACTTAATCAAGTCTTCAAATATAACTCACCACATCTGGATCCGAGGTCAAGTTCAGCAGCAGCTGCTGTCCGAAGGTAATGGTGCCCTCGCGCTTGGCATCATTCTTGAGGAACTTCTTCAGTACAATGTGCATGCCGGCCTCCTCGATGCCAGAGACCAATGGAGCTGCCGGCTCCTCTTCCTTGGCCTTCTTGGGCTCCTTTTTGGCCTTCTTCAGCTTGGGCTCATCGCCATTCTCCTCTGGCTCTGTCTCTGCCTCATCTTCATCGTCCTCCTCATCATCCTCCTCTTCGCTGCTGCTACTATCGTTCTGTAGGAGCTTCTTGCGCTGCTTGGTGGCCTCGGCTATGATGGCCTCCACATCGTTGTGTGCCTTCTTCTTATCCTGTGGCTGTGGACCAGCCGCATCCGCTGAAATGCGCCAATCCGGCTGGGCAATCACCTTGGCCAGGGCAGCAGCCGCCTTCGCATACGATTCGCCCAAAACTAAAGCATACATCAAGTTTAAATATAAATTGAAATACATTTATAAGTGGCTTTACTTACGGTGACTCAGGACATCGGCGGTGACCAGGCCAATGTGGCTGTTGGACAGCCAAAAGGCCGCATCCTCGACTATGGTCTCGGCAATCGGTGCCTCGATCTGCTCGAAGATCTCCTTGCGGCGCAGCTCCTTCTCCTTCTTGCCGAAGGCCAGGCCCTCGTCCACCGTGCGAATAAAGTGCGGATGGAAGCAGGTGGTGTCGCCCGGAGCCACCAGCCACTGTATCACCCTGCGGCCGTACTGATTACCCACCAGCGTCTTCAGATCGCCATGCAAATGGTCGTAGATGGCCTTCTTCGTAGCCTTGGTGTCATCGAGGGCGTTCAGCAGCGAGATGAGGAAGACGTGGCCATGCTCGTGCGTGGCAATCTTCAGCAGATGCTCCTTAATGTTCTTAATGATGGCCTACATATGGGAAGCAAGGAATGTAAGCTAAACTACCAACTTTGGTATATTAATAGCTACTTACTCGCCGGTTCTTGGGCGTGGACTTGTAGAAGCATATGACGCCAGCCTCGCTGCCCTCCTTGGTGGACAGCATGTGTGGCACTAGCGCCGCAAAGGCCGTCACCGTCTCCTCCAACTTCTCCTCGTCCTCGTCGCAGGCGCGCAGGTATTCCAGCATCACGGCATGGACGAGCGAGCTGTCCACCAGCTGCTTGTTGGCCACATGATCCAGATTCGCCTTCACCGAGCCCAGAATGGAGGCCTTCATGTTGGTGGACTCCTTGAACGTATCGCTCAGCGTCTTCACGCTCGAATCCTTTGCCTTTCGATACAGATCGCCGTAGAACTCCTGGCGCATATGGATGCGCTGCTGGGGCGTGGCACTCTGGTACATTGTGTCCAGCAAGCCACTGGCAATGCTATGACACGCCAGCCGCACAATGTGACCCATTAGGCTGTCCACCAGCTTCGATTTGGTCGCTGGGGCTCCGTATTTGAGCATTCGCTGAACGCAGAACTGGGCGTACTTCGACTGGCACATGTCCACGGTGTAGGGCAGCAGCTGCTCCGAGATCTCGGCGCGGAGAGCGGGTGTGGCGTACTTCAGCATGCACTGGAGCACACGGGCGGTGTCGTGGGCCTTCACCACCTTGGATATGGTGTCGCCCACGTTGAGCACCTTGTAGATCTCTTCCACCAGCTTGTCCTTGTTCTCCGTGCGGCGGCTGTAGAGGTAAATTATGGGGGATTTGTATTTATTTAACGTGTTGGCTTAGCCAATGTCGTCTTACCATCGCAGCTTCTCGTAGATCTGCTTGGCCTCCTTGGTGATTTCGTACGTGTCCCGGGTGCTCTTGCGCTTCAGCTTAAGGTCCTTCTTCTCCTGCTTGAACTTGGCCCAATCCTGCTTCTCACCCTCCGCCGGCGTGGCCTGTGGCTTGCCAGCAAACTTATTGTTGCTGTTGCCGCCGAACTTTTTGTCTCCGGCTGCTGATTTGTCGAACTTCTTGAATCCTCCCGGTCCTGCTGCGGACTTATCGAACTTCTTGAATCCTCCTCCTGGCTTATCGAACTTCTTGAATCCTCCTCCTGGCTTGTCGAACTTCCTGGCTCCTCCCGCTCCTCCTCCGGGCTTATCGAATCTCTTAGCACCTGCTCCTCCGGCGGGTTTGAATTTCTGTCCATTAGCCGGTTTCCCCGGCGATTTGTTGGGCTTGAAGGCCGGCGGCGGCTTACCGCCCGTTTTGGCCACCTTTGCTGTTCCCTTTTCCTCCGAACTGACCATGTTTCCTGGTTCTATTTTTCACTTAAACTAACTATTTGGAAATGTTGTTAGAGAACGTTACAAATTCTACACGTGCTGTGGGCGCAGTGTGACCGTTGGGCTATGAAAGTATGTCCCTAAAATAATCAATAATCGTACTAAAAATGACCTCGTGAATTTCTAAGCGCATTTCTTGATTTGAAATTTCTTACTACTTACTTACAATACAAATATGTAAACTTCTGAGCAAGAAATATAATTTAAGAAGAAAAACTGCCGTTATCGTTTTATTAACACCATCTACCAATCGATAGACCACCGGCGATAAGCGTTATCGTTATCGTTTCAGTAAGCACGTGCCATTTTAAACTTCAAAACTCTTCAATTTTTTGATTGCAAATAACATCACATAACACTTGATCTACATTGTGTCTTGTTTTACTGTGTGACTTACCAAATTTCTAGTCACCCGCCTTTAATATTAACAGTGGAAAGCCATACGAAATGTCGAAGAAGGCGCCGCAAGTTTCGCGATTAACTGGCCAAGGAGCGAAGCCGAAAACGGTAAAAACGACCGGCAAAGCAGCCGCCAACGGTACAGCAGCAGCCAAGGCTAACGGTAAAGCTAAAAAACAGGCAGATCTCAATCTATCCTTCGATCTGGAGCACTTGGATGAGTTGGCAGAGGAGTTGCTGGGCGACAAGAAGAAACTCACAGCAGCGCAGAAGGTTCAGCGCAAAAAGCTAGAGGAATATCTGGCCAAGGAACTGGGGGACAGCGATGAAAGCTGGGAGGATGGCTCCGATGAGGGGGAAACCGGAAAGGAACAGTCGGAAAGCGGGAGCGACAGCAATGATTACACCGAGTATACGCTGAGTGCATCCTCGTCGGATGCCTCGCCGCCACCGTCTGCGAAGGGCGCCCCGAAATCCGTGGCTGCCCGGCCCACGGATCGCAAGCGAAGCCACCTGATGGTGAGTGACGCCGCCAGCGATGCAAATAATAACAAAAATAAGCGCGTATCCCCAGCTCCGGTGGCGGCGGTTGCTCCGCGCAAACAGCGTCGCAGCCTGGAACAAACTGAGCCCGTGCAAAAGCCCGGCATGGCTCCCTACTGTCCGCTGGTCGTCCGGAAATCCCTGCCCGCCACCACTGCGGCCAAGTCCTGCCCCCTGCCAGAGAAACGCAAGAGCTTGGCCTCCGGAGAGCCCAATTCGGCCAAAACAAAGGTCAGTCCCCGCGGGGATAACGGGGATAACAAGCCCAGCACCAGCAAGGCAGTGAAGCAGGAGCTAAAGGAGGAAGCACCGAAGGACGTGCACAAGACCAACAGCATCGAGGAGGGCCGCCGCATCCTGCAGTGGATCATAAACCCGGTCAAGCCGGATGAGTTCTTTAGCGACTTTTGGGAGAAGAACGCCTGCCTGGTGAAGCGCAAGGATCCCAAGTTCTTCGCCGAGCTGATCTCCTTCCAGATGATCGACGAGATGCTGATACGGCATCACCTGGAGTTCACCACGAACATCGATGTAACGAGCTATACGGACGGCAAGCGCGAGACCCTGAATCCGGAGGGCAGAGCCAAGCCGCCGACTGTTTGGGGCTTCTACGGCGATGGCTGCAGCATACGCATCCTAAACCCATCCACCTACCTTGCGGGACTGCGTCAGGTGTGCAGCATGATGCAGGAGTTCTTCCACTGTCTGGTTGGCGCCAATGTCTATCTAACGCCGCCGAATAGCCAGGGATTTGCGCCGCACTACGACGACATCGAGGCCTTTGTCCTGCAAGTGGAGGGACGCAAGCGCTGGCGCTTGTACATGCCCCTTCAGCCGGCCGATGTGCTGGCCCGCGAATCCTCGGGCAATTACAGCCAGGAGCAACTGGGCGAGCCCATTCTGGATGAGGTACTGGAGGCGGGTGACATTCTCTACTTTCCGCGCGGCACCGTCCACCAGGCAATCACCGACAAGGACCAGCACTCGCTGCACATCACGCTGAGCGTGTATCAGCAGCAGGCCTATGCCAATCTGATGGAGCAACTGATGCCGCACGTCCTCCAGCGGGCGGTGAAGCAGAGCCTGGCCATGCGTCGCGGCCTGCCGCTGCACACGTGGCAGAATCTGGGCCTGGTGCACGGCGACTCACAGAGTCGCACGCGCAACCACCTCATAAGGGACGTTCAGGAGATGGTGCAGAAGTATCTGGTGCCCACGGAGACGGAGATTGACTGGGCGGTGGATCAGGTGGCCAAGAAGTTCCAGCACGAAGCCCTGCCGCCCACCATTCTGCCGGAGGAGAAGGTGCGCACGGTGTTTGGGTCGCGCAGCGAGCGTGATGCCAAAGGCTATTCCGTTTGCGACTATGAGCTCACCGATCAGACCTCCGTTCGGCTGCTGCGCGCCAACATCCTGCGACTGGTGGCCAACGAGGGCTCCCTGCGCATCTACTTCTATGTGGACAACGCTCTGGAGTACTGCAAGTACGAGGCCAACTTCATGGAGATCGAGGAGGCGGAGGCGGGTGCCGTTGAGACCCTGATTAAAGCCTATCCCGCCTACATTAAGGTGGCTCTGTTGCCGCTGATGAGCGCGGATCGTAGGATAGATGTGGCTACGGCTCTGTGGGAGCGCGGTCTGCTCATGACCGAGAAGCCATTTAAATAAAGGGGAAAAATAAAGAAAACTAGAAGATATCGTTGTAAATGTAGCATGTAAGCGGACTCCGACGTCTTGCCTGGCAAAATATGTATGCTGAAGTCCACCAATTCCCATTGTGTCATTGAAATCACCGCCTTTCCATTATTATTTGTAATTCATATCCCACTTTGGGCACTCGGCCCACAAAACCCTAGAGTTTTGTGGCTGTTCCGCAGGCGCCCGCTCGGGTCTTGAAACAAAATTCACAGATTTGTAATATACACATATTTATTCGTCTTAAAAAAAGATGGTTTAACTTGAATTTGGGGGAGAAATTAGGGAAGGGTTCCTTAGGCGCTGCGGATTCTCTTGCGTTCGCGATAGAGGCTCTCTTTCTGAACTGAAAAAGTAAATAGGTTTAAATATTTTGTTTATTTGTTATTTAATAACAAAACAATCCATAAAGATAATAAAAACATAAATCTGCCCCCATAAATAGACTTTAAAATTCGATAACGATATATCCGTAAGATAATAGAAAAATCGACTCAAAACTCCGGTATTCAAAGTAAATGATAGATTTTGTGGCTGTTCCGCAGGCGCCCGCTCGGGTCTTGAAACCAAATTCACAAATTTGTAATATACACATATTTATTCGTCTTAAAAAAAGATGGTTTAACTTGAATTTGGGGGAGAAATTAGGGAAGGGTTCCTTAGGCGCTGCGGATTCTCTTGCGTTCGCGATAGAGGCTCTCTTTCTGAACTGAAAAAATAAAGAAAAGGTTTGAATATTTTGTGATTTAATAACAAAACAATCCATAAATAAATCTGCCCCATAAATAGACTTTAAAATTCGATAACCCAACGATATATCCGTAACATAATAGAAAAGTCAACTCGAAACTCCGGTATTCAAAGTAAATAATAGATTTAAAGGCATTGGAAGTTGCGTATTTTAAGCTAAACTCAAATATATACTAAATTTATATATTCTATTTACTTACTATACGGATCAAAGCGTACTATCTCCAATTTGTCAGCCAAACGATCGCGAAAGGCATTAAACTGATGTCCGCTGACCGCACTTTCCAGCACAACCATGATGCGCCTGCAAAATAAGCATTAATTAACACAGCAAGTTAGATTAAAATTGGCCAGTCAACTTACTTGCTCTTTACTTTCTTCAGCAATACGCTTGTCAAACGCATTTTAATTCAGTAAATTTGATAAATAAACGCAAAAAAATAAATGCAGCAGAATGTTGTGCAAGAAATGAGCTCCAAACAGCTGACTGGGTTCGACTATCGATAAATGGGGTGGTTGCCAGATAGATTTTGTAGGGCTGCCAGATCTCTACACCGATAGTCATATCGATATTTTCCCAACGCTACATTGCTAGTGTACAGTCGTCGAAAAAATTCCGGAATTTGTTGTTGCATTTGCTGCAGGTACGCGGCAAAAAATAAAAATAAAAAAAACAAACTCAAGCGCAGTGAACAATTGGCCAAAAGTCGGTTACAGTCGCGAACATGGTTAAACTGGGCAAGAAGAAGGTGGTGGAGGAGCTCAGCCGCAAGAAGTCGGATACCGAGGGCCGGCGCAAAAACGGAGCCGCCCCCGACCGCGCAAGCGAGGAGAAAAATAATGCCGTGTCAGAGGAGCAGGCTGAGCGCGGCTCTAACGGCGACACCGCATCCCGGGCCTCCAACTCCTCTGGCTCGGACTCGAAGCGGGCCAGCAAGCGCAAGGCCAAATCCTCGGAGCGTTCCGGCTCCAATGACAGCGACGATCTGCCGCTGAACGGCACCACCACCACAGCGGCCAAGAAGGCACGCAAGCAGGCCAAACCCAAGGCACCGGCAACCGCCGCCGCCGCCGCCGCCGCCAAGAATGGCAAGAAGGCCGCATCCAAGAGCGCCGATGATGAAGAGGATCTGGCCGAAAGCAACGACGAAGCCGGGCCAACCGATGCCGAAGAAGTGGAGTATGAGGTGAGTACTTCAGCGCGAGGCCTGCATGTTTTGACTTGCATTAGACGCGGTTTTTAGCGGGAAAACATTCGATTGGATGCTTGATTTCTTGGAATTATTTCAAATTCCCTTTAAACTTAAAAGAGAGCAGTGCGGCCTATGTTTGGTTACATTTTATTACCTAAAGAGCAGTTTCTGGTAATTAGAACCAAAATGATTGGTTTTTGTTAGCATTTTCCAATAAACAGGTATTTAAGAAGGTATATTTCTGGTTTCCTATCAGAAATAGCATCCAATAAGCTTGTACCTTTGCGAAAATATCTTATTTATGTTTTTCCTAAATTCCAGGTGGAGGCCATTGTGGGCCACAAGACCGTGCGTGGCGCCTCATACTTTCTGGTTCGCTGGAAGGGCTACAACAAGGACTTTGACACCTGGGAGCTGGAGGATGGCTTAAACTGCGACGATTTGATTGCACAGTTCCGCAGCAAGGTACAATTTGAGATTATTCCCTTAGCTCCATCAAAACCCGACTGATTGCATCCCCTTCTCTTCCAATTAGCAACCAAAAGCCGAACCCGGCAAGGCCAAAGGCAAGGCCTCGAAAGTTGCTAAGAAAGCTGGCAGCGGCGGACGCGGCAGACCCCCAGGCGGCGGCGGCGGCGGTGGCGGTGGAGTCAAGAAAGCGGCGGCGGCGGCGGCGGCGGCTTCTACGTCCGCGGCTGGCGAAAAGGAATGGGTGGTGGAGCGCATTGTAGACTTTGTTCAGGACGACGAGGGCGGCCTGTACAGGATCCGATGGAAGGGATTCGGTGCCAAGGACGACACATGGGAGCCGGAGTCAAATCTCTTCTGCGAGGGCCTAATCGAAAAATTCAAGCGTGACCTGGTCACGCAAAAGAATGTGGACACCAAGGAGCTGCGCGAATCCCCCAAGAAGACCAAGCGGCTCGTCAACGAGTGCTATCCGAGGACAAACATGCACAATCGCATTGAGCGCTCATCCAAGCGCTCGGCCGCCAAGAACAGGTGGGTGGCAGGCTTTACCCCTAAAATGCGTTAAAGGATAACTTCTTCTTTCTTTAAATCGTTTTGAAGGGTGTTCTACGGCGAGGAGTGAGTGAGGGCGGCGGCCGCGCCACCTCGGAGTGGACGTCGACGGCGAAGGCCGCTTGCCTAGATTCGGAGCATTTTTGTTTTGTTTTTGTTTTCTTTTCCTTATTTCCACGTTCCAGTTGGAGGGAGCAACACAAAAAAAAAAAAAAGCATAAGAAACACACATATACATGTGTATGCAGTGCGCATCATCACAATCCACAATCCACAGTCCCCAGCCCCCAGCACATGCAACACATACGGAATGCAGAAGATTACAGAAGGACACACACAGAAGATTTAGCGAGCACTTAAGTAAGGTCGGTCGGTCGGTCGGTATGCACCACGATATATTCGTAGTATTATATCTGGTTGTGCTGCATCCAGCCAGCGTAGGATGTAAGAGGCAAAATTAAATGTAGATCTAAACACGTTTTACCCTTAAGCTAACAAACCTTTCGATTCTGAACCTAAATTAGTTCACTTGGAGTAAGGCAATTCGTTCTTAACACAGCAGCTGCGGATATGAGTCTGCACTCTTTTTTTTAACTATTCGTTCCCCATTCTTCTCCAATCCAATATTTAGACACTTGAGTGTGCGCAAAGGAACAAAATTTGCATAATATTACTTAGCAGAGTACGAAGAATAATGAATAAAAATGTAAACTATGTCACTGGAATGATGGAACTTGACTTTTTTTTTACGGGGTATGGAAGAACGGGTGAAGGAATGGAATTCTTGGAGCTACAGGAAACTAGGAAACACTTTGCAAATAATTCATACGTTTATGAACTATATAAAAGTGCCTGATAGTTATTTGTCCGGAAAACAAAATAAATAAAATCACCAGCTAAACTTATCGTAAAGCAAACCTGGTTTCTGTCCTAAAATTGATCTGAACGTGAAAAATAACATTGCTGTAAACTACTCCTGCTAACTATCGATTAGGGCTGTAAGGCGCAAATACTGGAACCAGTTAAAAATGCTGTAAATTTCTTCTCCAATTGGCTACCGAATATCAGTATTTCTTTTGCGAACCGGAAAAGATTTTTCAGGAAGATAAAATTAACGTAAAGCTAATCGGGTTTCTGTCCTAAAATTGATCTGAACGTGAAAAATAACATATTGCTGTAAACTACTCCTGCTAACTATCGATTAGTGCTGTAAGACGCAAATACTGGTTAACGGAACCTCTTAAAAATGCTGTAAATTTCTTCTTCAATTTAGAGTTGGCAAAAAAACAATATTTCCTAAGGCACACAATTTCTGCTTATAAAAATTATATTATCGGCAGTTGAAGCCTTGAGTGATGCCACTTTCTCACTTAAAACGATTTCGGCCTTAAGGTATTAATTTCCATTCATGATCTAACCAAATATTTCCCTTCCAGCATTCGATAAAGCATCGTAATGATAATTTCAAAGGCTTAAAATGGAGTCTAATCGGTCTAATCAAAACATCGATAGTGCGTAAAACAATCGATGGATTTCAAAAAAGTTTAAACAATCGATACTATCGATAGTGCTCCGATGTTTTGCCAGCACTACTTCAATTGGCTACCTAAAATCAGTATTTCTTTTGCGAATCGGAAAAGATTTTCCAGGAGGAGATAAAATTATCGTAAAGCAAATCGGGTTTCTGTCCACCTAAAATTGATCTGAACGTGAAAAATAACATTGATGTAAGCTACTCCTGCTAACTATCGATTAGTGCTGTAAGGCGCAAATACTGGAACCAGTTAAAAATGCTGTAAATTTCTTCAAATCAACCGAAAATCAGTATTTCTGTTGCGAACCGGAAGAGATTTTATAGGAAAAGTCTGGGTTACATTTACACGATGGAGAACCAAATGTTCTTAGCCGGAACTTTATCTGGTAGAAACAGGGCCTAAGAAATCGCAATTGTTATACACTCGATCGCTTTTCAAGGACCTCTTAGAGTTGCTTAACTTTTATTTAACTTTTTCGTTCGACAATCAGTGATAGGCGCTCCTTCTCGCTGCAGCCTTTGGCCAGAACTAATCCTCTAAAGGCCGGGCTGCAGACCGAAACCGGGACCCTTGGGCTCCTCGCTCAGGGAAGTGGGCTCACCCTTTGGCTCGCTGGCAAAGCGACCGTTGCGGGGTCCAGGTGGCGATGGCTTATCGGCTTTAAGGTCACGCAAAATATCCTCCATGTCCTTGGCCGTCAGATCCTCCTGGAATAGTAAGGGGAAACAGGTTAATCAGTGAGAGTTAACTAGGAACCTCTCCCAAAAGCTAGAAAACTGCCTGCGGGGGAACCATTCATTGATTTCCTTTAGATAGAAGCACTTAATGTGCCACTAAACACTCCTAAAACTCACATAGTAATCATCGTTGACCGCCACCATGGGCGCATTGACGCAGGCGCCCAGGCACTCCACCTCCGAGATGGTGAACTTCTTGTCCTTGGTGGTGTCGCCGACACCGATGCCCAGCTGCTTCTTGCACGTCTCGAGGACCTCGTCCGAGCCGCGCAGCCAGCAGGGCGTGGTGGTGCACACCTGGATGTGGTACTTGCCCGTGGGCTTGCGCATGAACATCGTGTAGAAGGTGGCCACCTCGTAGACGCGCATATTGGGCAGCTCCAGGATCTCGGCCACCTTGTGCATGGCGGAGATGGGCAGCCAGCCGTACTGGCGCTGGGCCAGATCCAGCAGCGGGATCATAGCACCCCGCTTGTGGCCCTCGGGATAGATGCTGAGGATTGCCTCCACGCGCTTCTTGTTCTCGGCGGTGAACTCGAACGGGATGTTGGGGTTATCCTCCGGGGTGTCGCGGTGCACGAAGAGATGGTCGCTGGCCCGGACACCGCTGGTGGCGATCGCCCGGATTCCGCCGCGCTGCAAAATCGTTCATTAGTCCTTAATGTTATTGTTTTCCTCGGCGAAATTATATAACCAAACGGGAAGGCAGAAGCAGTTCCCTTGTCCCATTCATTGGTCTTTATGTGGGCACTCCACTTACCACTGCGGCCAGCGTCCTGGTGGCACAATTTGACAGCATTTTGTGGTTTCCAAAAAGGAGCAGCGCTACGGAAAAGCTTATTTTCTCCTATTATGTGAAATCTCCTGGCCTGCTGTCAGTTTTTTTTTTAACAAGCACCGCTTCCAGCTGATTTTTGGCGGCCACTTTGCAACACTGGTCGGGCAGGTAGGGATGGGATGACTGCGATCATGATACATTTAAATAAGGTAGTCACATCCATGATACAAATATATGTAGTAGTCTCGAGAAAACTGCCCTCTTTTGACGATAATTTTGACAGTCCTTTCCCTTTATAGTATGTCTCTCTGAGAGCGGAGAAAAAGAGAGCTGAGAATGTATTGCCCCGTATTGGCGTACTTACCTCTTGCGTTGCACTGAAATTCTGAACAGGTCCTAGCTGTCACCAAGTGGTAACCACGCTGGACATTGATAAGGGGCATCTCTTTTTGAGTTTTTAATCATAAAATATTCTGGGTGTTCCCTATACGTCTAACTGACTAACTATCGCAAAACGACTGAAACTATCGCCGATATATTTAGACGTATAGGGAACGATCCGAAAAAAATTCGTCTGCTGACTTTACAATCAACTTTTAAAGCCTCTCCGTTTTTGTAAACAATCGAGGAAAATGTCTTTTAAAAGCAAGAAAGGGGAGTTATTTGAGCTGGTAACAGATATATAATGATTGTCCTTTAACGACTTGGATCCTACCGCAAAGGCAGTTCGATTGTGAAAACTACGGCATTTTTTGGGCTCAGAGATGGAGGCTCTATAATGAAGTGCACCTATAAAGTCTTCGGACATTTTAAAATTTGCCAAAACGTATATATGCTGGCCAAACTTGGACGAGCGATCTTCAATAGTATCTGAAACATGGAACGAATAACAATTTTGCATTGGGTATGACGATGGCAGCAGAAAATAAAGGCACACTAGCTTTTTAGTCAGTTAGACGATATTTTCAGCCACCTCCGGGTTGCTAACTGACTGAATTTATCGAAATTTCAGTTTGTATGGGACAGCTGTATCCCATTCGATTTTTTCATTCGATAAATTCAGTCAGTTAGTCAGTTAAATGTATAGGGAACACCCCATTAATTTTTGTATTGCCAAATAAGTTTTATTATTTTTGGCTGATAAATGTAATGTTTGCACAAGAGTTAATACCAGAAACTTGTCTGCAAACGAGTCAAAAAACGAACATGCCCTGACGGAAAACCCAAGCGCTTGGGCAGCCGTCGATTCTACCTTGTTTTTTGTATCATGCACACACCCAACTCTTTTCCAATGAATATCGATACTCTTGTAATACATATCGCTTGACTCCAACTGACTTTCCAACACTGACACAATCGACTTGACCAATCGACGACGCGCTCAACCCAACTTGAACTGTTAGCCGAAGAAGCCAGCGAAAATGGATAATTTTCCGATTGCAACAAGTTTTCTCAACAAATCATGCAAAACCAACAAAAAACTGCAGGCACTTATGCCGAAGTTTGAGAAGGCACTCGATGAGAACCAGAAAGTGCGCCAGGAAATACTAGGTGAGTGGCGAATATTCCGCAAAACGCAAGAAAACGTTTCGACTGGCGTCCATTTTTCTTTTTTCTTTTTTGTTTTGGCACAGCTATACGGCCTGAGATTTCGAAAAGTCTTTTCAATGCGAGTTTGTACGATACGGCGGCCACTATGACAAAGTCTGAGCGTGACCTTGCAACAAAGACTGCCAAGTTTGTAGAGACGTGCTACGGGAAGATTACACATTTGGAGCACCTGATGAACCAGGCGGAATTGGGGAATATCCTCAGCTATGCGGTCAAGTGCAAGGAGGACGAGACTCTCCGCGAGATTGCTACGCTTAAGGAGGCGTTCCAGGAGGAGGCCAAGCAGCTAGACATGCTCGAAAAACGCAGCACAGGTAAGATAGATATTTAATTATAATAAACTAATATATCCTTTTATAATATACTCTCTGCCTTCAGTACAATACCTCAGACAGCTGCAGTGCCGTCTAGGAAAAGAGCAAAAAGAGCTGTCCGCGCTGAAACGGGAGGCGGATAACCTGGAGCAGCAAAGGGAGAATAAGATGAAGAGGGCCACGGATTATCGGAATAAGAAGATCATTAACATATTGCAAACACGCAAGCTCATCGATGAATTGGAGCGCAAGGTGGGCTGCTTTTCCCCTCTCATTAACTTTGTTAACTTGATTTGATATGCTTCTTTATTTGCTATAGTCAAAGCTAGCTCCGGTTGCCAGCCAAACACAAGATGATGCCATGGATTCTGATTCGCAGCAAAGAAAGCGTCCTTGCGTGCCACCAAAAGGACCAATCCTTCAGTCTGCCCTGGACTTTCTCAGTCACTTTATGAACATCAAAGCCTTTGAGAAGAAAAAGGAGGATGAAGACGATGCCACCGAGCCGGAGGAGGAGCCGGAGAAGGCGTTGCATTCTATTTTGCATCGGCGCAGCGCCGCACCATCGCCCGCCAAGCAAGTGCGCTTTGTTGCCTCGCCCGACATGGAAAGCGTTCATATTGTGGAGCGAGCTTCTTCAATGTCGGATGATGGGTCAGGGGAATGTCCAGGGGATTCAGCAGAATGGTCAGTGGAGAAGGGAAGGAAGGCAGAGGAGAAGGGATCACAGGAGGAGGGATCACAGGAGGTATTCGGTGAGGAGGAATATGAGGGAACCGAAGAGGAGGAGGAATACGAATACAATACAGAGGAAAACGAAGAAGAAATGAAGCTTGAGCCAACAGAAAACGAAGAAACTAATATGGCGGAGTCATCCGGAGACGAGGAATCGGAAAATAAGGGAATAAAACAAGCAAAGAAGCTACCCATAGCTGAAAAGGATGAGGAATCAGACGCCTCCTGGGAGGAAGCTGAGGATGGCGCTGAGCTGGAGCAAATGGATGTGGAAGCGATTCCAAAGGATTTGGTAAGAGTTAGAGACAATAAAAAGAAAGTGGAAGTGCTCAGCGTTGTGATCATTCCACCGCCACCACCAAATACCGTCCAAGGGCCCAGCACCTCGAGGTACAGCAGATTCAAGAAGTCCAGCAGCGATGCCATGGATGTGGACGAAGAGGAAGCTCCGTTGCAGCATAATATGGAGGACGAGGATGAGGACGGGGATGAGGATGACACTGAAATCCCAATGGCGCAGCCCAAGCCGCCCGCACACCAGTTAAAGCAACCACCGGCGGTGGAATCGCCGCCATCCAGCGAGCTGGGTGAATCCATGCTTAACTTCTCCACGCCGAATTGTGGCTTCAACGATGACTTCTGGCTGAACGCAAGCAACAGTGCCAATAATGATACAGATCAATTCTATAATCTATGAACGGCGAAAATGATAATAATGTCTCTTTTCCAATTTTCAACATTTCCAAAAAAGGATTTCACAATATGTAGGGAGAAAGAAGGTTCCTGAATCTATTCTTAGAAGAATACATTATATTTTTGTTATCATTTGAGTATTGGAACAAATCTCATATTTTTGTTTTAAATTTATTTCAATTTCACTGTAATCTAAGAAATTAAATAATAACTCTACTCCTGCTGAACCAATTCGTAAATAAATTGAAGCTTACAGTTAAAATGAATATTAAATAAAGGGATAATTTGTTTTTATTTTGAATTTTACAAAACTCTTTTTAAAATAGGTGTGACCGTTTTCGATAACTTTTTCAACCAGCCTACTACAACCGATAACGCTATCGATAGACACCCCCTGCTGTCATCGTAATATTTGTAAATAAAACCACGAGTTTAGAAGGAACAAATCTCATATTTTTTGTTTTAAATTTATTTAAATTTTCTTCACTGTAATCGAAGAAATTAAATAATAATTTTACTCCTGCTGAACCAATTCGTAAATAAATTGATTTAAAATCTTACACTTAAAATTAACATTAAAGAAAGGGTTATTTAGTAATATTTGTTTTTATTTTTAAATTGAAAAATACCTATTCTTTTTAAAATAGATGTGGCCGTTTTCGATAGCTTTTGAAACTAGCCTACTACAATCGATAACACTATCGATAGACACCCCCTGTTGTAATCGTAATATTTGTAAATAAAACCACGAGTTCAGAAGGAACAACGCAGAAATAATGGCTAGAAAACGTAAAATCCCAGTGCGCAAGCACCACGGCATTCGCGATCCCCTCAAGCAGCTGGAGCAGAAGGAGAAAAAGTACCCACATCAGCTATAATCATTTAGAAACAGCAAATAAAACCACACCAATTATTTCCATTGCAGACTCTCCAAAGTAACGAACCATCCGCCCGAGAAGAAGGACGAGCAGCAGGTGTCCTTCAAGTTCCGGCAGTTCAAGCAGCTAGCCGATGCCACCAAAAGCGGCAAGAAGGTGAAACTGGGCACAATAGGCAAGGAGGATATTCCCAAATCGTCGCTAGGAGGCAAGACCAAGGGCGGCGCCTCCACCTCGGCCAAGGAAATGCGAAATATCAAACAGTTTGCCAGCGAAACGGACGAGGATTACCTGCGTCGCGTGAATCGCATCACCAGTGCCTCCGTGCGCGAGGCTCAGTACGAAGCCAAGTATGGCGTCAATGTGATTAGGAACCCAAAAACGGGAGAGATTACGGTCCAGAAGAGGCCCAAGAACGAGATTGACGAGCTGCTAAAGCAGAAACAAAAGGAGCGTCGCATGGCTGCTTCTGGCAAAAGTGGTCGGCGAAAGCCCAATGCCCCCCAGAAACCCACAATGGATGCCAAGACCAGCAGGGAGCTGGTAAAGAGAGCCTACAAGGAAGCCAAGGACGAGGTGGATACCGAAAACAAGCTGAGCGCCCCGCCCGCGGAATACAAGCAAGATGTGGTCGCCTTCGGTGAAATCGTACATGCGCCGCCATCGCTAAAGACGCTGCCCAGGAAAGCGCCCAAGAACGAGACAGTGCCACGGCCGGGACGGAAATCCAATCTCCTCCTGAAATCCATCCTGAATCCCGACACAGCCGAGGCGGATCAGGCGCAGCAAGAAGGTAGCACGCTTAAGGTGGCGGCCAAGTCTAAAGTGCCCTTCAAGGCGCCCACCAAGGCACAGATGAAGGGCAAGCGAAGGGATCTCCCGGCGGCCACACGTTCCATGCTTGAAACCGAGCGCAACAAGATGATTTTACTGTACCGTCAGCTGAAGAACAAGGCGCCAGCGGATGCCTAGACATTAAGACTAAGTGGAGTTTCCATTCATTTTTTTTTACCCCAAAAACAATTAACGTTTGTTAAACTTGTTCAAATATCAAGTGGTGTCGCTATACAAATTGTTTTTGTAAATATATGCAAAATACATACACTTTCTTTAGCATAATCTGAACGTTTTAAATTCAATTAAATTAAATTAGAATTCAAACTGAACGAAACCTTCTAGCAAAGTTTCACTCCATGGTCTCAGCTTCAGTGTGGCATTTTCTTGATGTTTTCTTTTTCAGAGCGTGGTATTTCGCGGGGGACTAGCAGCGGCCACACTGTCCTCGAAATTAAATAGTTAAATTTATTATTTTTCACCGAGAGCGCGCGTCTCGAGCGTTTTCTCAAAATTCCTAGTTCTAAGAAAAAAAAACGGATAACCCATCAAAACACGACTGTATTGTCTAAACAATTAGTTTGGCAATTTATTGTTTTTTTTTTGTTTTTTATAAAAATATTGATTGAAATTCGTCGTGAATACATACACACACACTGACGCACGCGGATAGAGAGGAGAACAACAACAACAACTATTGCTGGCGCGCAAATACACACACGCGGGCGCAGACACACAAACACACAGGCGAATAACAACAATTGATAAATTGCTTAGACGCTAAATGAGTCAAAAATTGTGTTTGTAAAATTAAAGCCGAGCTGTTTTTTTTTTTATTGTGTTCCTGTTTCGTGCGCTGTTCTTTTAACCGCAATGTCTTGCTGCAATAGTGTGGGTGAGTTTGGCTCTTGCTTCTTCTTCTTCTGCTTTGGCTTATCAGCTGGGCAAGAGGAAGAGGTGGGATGAAAGGGAACAACGGTGTTTAACCTTTAAGTAGTGTCTAATCTGTGAAATAACCACCTCATTCTCTGTTGTTCCAGACACCTCCTCCGATAAGATGCCAAAGCTGAACGGTGGCAGCGCTCTGAATTTGCGGAATGGCAGGCAAAAGCCATCGAAGGACCAATCGCAGGGTCAGCAGGTGCAGCATCATCAGCAGCAGCAGGAGCCAGATCAGCCCCAACAGCAGCAGCAGCAGCATCAGCAGCAGCAGCAGCAACAGCAACAGGCCACGCCACAAAAGCAGGCCATGTCGCCGGACGAGAAAAAGGCCACCAAGAAGTCCCTGGTCATCGTGGCGGCTATCTTCGTGGCTAGCCTGGCCACCATGTGCTATGTGTACGCCATATTCCCCGAGCTGAACGCGTAAGTTGGATCAATTAGAGCCCTGACTCCACGTATGATGTGTCCCCAGCGCATTGGTGCACCTGAGAGGTGTAAAAAAAAAAAAAAGTCGAGCGGGTGTGCCAGTGTTTGTGTGTGCGCAGGTCTCGCTTAATTTGCGAGCAGAGATGCCGCAGAATGATCCGCTAAAAGTAGCTAGATCGCATCACCCAGCAAATGGCAGTAATAATCTCATGAATCACGTCTTTGTTTCCAAAGAAATCCCCTTAAAGTCACAATTTATTTTTATTAGGCAGGGCTTTAAAATGTATAGTATATAAATAGTATATCAGCCTCAAAACTGTTGATAATACAACCATTAATTCTGTAGTTTTATGTATTTAGATATGGTAACGAAAATTAAAACACAAAAAGGTAAAAAGTATTACCAAATATTAATTGAGAAGTTATTTATCCTTAAATAGTAGCAAATACTTCATGGACCCTTAAAATATCTCAGAAATAATGCCTTTAGAGGTTTTATGAAATACTTTTTCCCTTAACTAAGCAAGTGCCAATTTAGTACTCAGATTGATTGCTCATAAAAAAAAACTACTAATCAGCAAACGTGCCCAACAATACGTAATCACATAATCTTGGGAGTCCAAACATGTTCTCTATAATATCAATTTCGTTGAATTTTAATTTGCCTGAAATTCGCAACTCATCGTATAATCTCTGTCTTTTTTCGCAACTTGTGATTTCACATTTATTTAGAATTATCAAGGGGTTGAGCGCCCCCTTCTTATGTTCATTATTTTGTTTTTCCTTTGTCGTTAATTGATGATGTTGTGAAATTTTCCTTATCTGTCTAACCGATACTTTGCTTTTGAGACTGTTTTGTTTACCGTTTTGTAGATATGCGCATATAAAATTATAAGGCAACTGCAATAGTTACCGAATGATTATAATGATTACATCAATATATTTTATGGCATTATAAAACTGGTTACCTTTGGGCTATCTCTAATGTGTGTGCATGCCCACATTCGAGGGGGTCTCGTGAGAGTAAAGATAGCAGAAGGTATTCAGATAATACGAAAATAGCTATAAATTGCTAAGGGTTATAAAATCTTTGAGAATAAATATGTTATCATTATCATATTTTATATATTCTAAGTACTGGCATTAAATTACAGTGCCTTCAAATAACTTGACAAATTTAAATTTAGAATTTAATCTATTAAAATTAAAACAATAGCTGAAAATTGCAGATCTTTCTTTTTAGGAAGACCTTTTATCTATTAGATAGCCAGATTTAGCTTGAAAATGGCGGCATTTTCAACACTGTTAGCGAGAGGGTTCACACACACACACACGCACACACATAAGCCAAGTCACGCCACTTGCCACCCATATAAGCAAACCAAAAGTGTTTACACCCCGACTTGTTGCTCTTCTTATTCTCCTCCGCAGGTCGGAAAAACAACATTTGAAAATACCGCGTGATATTCAAGATGCTAAGATGCTGGCCAAGGTACTCGATCGCTACAAGGACATGTACTACTTCGAAGTGATGTTCGGCGTCGTGGTCGCCTACGTATTGTATCCTTTTCCAATGCAAACACCCGAAAATCGGCAATCGAAAATCGAAAGTCTAGAATCGGCCACCGATTAGATAAGAACTCTATTGTTCGACGTTAACCTTGACCCGATTACCGAAAAAGGCAGACGGACGGACGAACAGCACAAACTATTCACGGCTGGTCGGTCGTACATTTGTATTGGGCTTAATTAATGCACGATCACCGATCGCATATTAATTACGTGGGCAGTTCCGTACACCGCGTGCGGGTGCGAGCGAGATGGCACTAGGAAGCGGGGGGCACCGCAGAACGTGCGCACAGCACAGCTGATATCTAGGTGTTGCCTGCACTCGCTCTCGCACTCTGAATACTTGTCTTCCCACACGCACTCACTATCGCTGCTCTCCATGCACTCCCAGGGTGGACCTGACCTAGGCTAGGTTTTTTAATTTGGTATATATTAAGTATACGCACGGGTGACTTTATTCATTTGCCAGCATGAATCAATGCTATACAAATTTTACAAACTAACTTAAAATTAACTTTTTCGGATTGTGAACAGTTATTGGTACACCCTAATGTCATCGTGACCGTAGCATGCGCCATCCATCTCGCTCCCTCTCAAATCGACTTTGGACAGTCGTGTGACGCATTCTTTGTGTTTGTGTTGCTGTTTTCGCCGAAGAAATCAGCTGAGCTGGACATAATATGTGCGTTTTTGTTGTCGTCTGTAGTTTGTTTTGTGCTCTTTTTATTTCCACAAATTCAATTGCGTTTTTAGCCCCCAACCAAGGCAAAATCAACAGCAAAAGCCAAAGCAAATGGGCACTTTTTGTTTATTTTCTTTATTGGCTCGCAATTATTCAAAGCAGCTGTGTGCCTGTGTTCCGCAAGAGGGAGGGAGAGGATGAGAGTGCTCGTTGCCGTTATCGGGCATCTGCACAATATGTGGTCCGATGCCAGATGATGCGCGGTTCTTCGGGGGATTCTCTCAGCGTCTCGTTGCGATGCCGAGACAACTGGCGATGGGGGTGCCATTGTCAGGTCTTCGGGTTTATTAATAGCCCCACACAGCCCGTCGAGCACGCGTCCAACTGACCGTCAAATCTTACGATAATCCCAAGCACAGTGATCACTCGTATGGGCGGAAACTTGGGGAGGAATTAATGCATTTTATAGGGAAGGATGTAGGTAAACATTATTTTATCTTCGAATTTAATAATGGAGAGTACCTAATCTGATATCATTAGGAACCCAAAACCTTTAAAAAATTGAAATTTGTTTGAGAATATTACGGACCTCGTTTTTTATACCCAGTACCCATAGGGTACAAGGGTATTATGGATTAGTGCCAACCTCTGTCCGTCCGTGTGAAACAACAGATCTCAGAGACTATAAGAGCTAGAGTTACCAAATTTGGTGACAACATTGGAATCTGTTGCACGCAGATCAAGTTTGTTTTAAAATTTGGCCACGCCCACTTGCGCCCTCAAAAATCATAAAAAACGTTAAACAAGCTATACTCTTTATTTTCGGGTTAAAGTTAATAGATACAATAAATGAATAAAATAGAGCGGACGTTTCCTGAAAATTTAAGTAAAATCGGATGATAAACATGGGAGATATTAGCAATAAGGTTAGAATTTTAACACACCGCCCTAAGGCACTGCTGTTGCAAGCTGTAGCCGACAGGTGGCGCATTCGAGCCTTGGCCGTGCGATATAATGGCGCCAACTGCAGAAGAAATGACAAAAGAAATATAGAATATAATTCATTTTTTTGACGCCAATCAAGCGGGTTTTTATGTGTTCCTATAAAATGTATCATTCATATTTAAGTATGACATTAAATTGTTAAGGTCGGGAGCTAATTCGAGAGGCGATTTATTTTAAGAAGTATCCAAGTAGACTATTATAACGTACGTACAATTTTAAATTGCCTTTTAGTGTGTATCTCACAGTCGAGCACAGTCGACTGTAGCTTTCTTACTTGTTTTTGTTTTATTTTAAAAACTGAGAAGAGAGGAGTTGGCCTTCAGCCAGCATCCACTGTACACAAGTTTTCAGCTATTATTCAGATCAAACCGCCTGCGACTGGTTACCTTGACCCAATTGATATACATTTATAGCCTGCAAACATTCGCCATTCCCGGATCGCTGTTCCTGTCGATTCTGCTTGGATTCCTGTACAAATTCCCGATAGCCCTGTTCCTGATCTGCTTCTGTTCGGCGCTGGGCGCCACACTCTGCTACACACTTTCCAATCTGGTGGGACGTCGCCTGATCCGGCACTTCTGGCCGAAGAAGACCAGCGAGTGGTCCAAGCACGTGGCGGAATACCGGGACAGTCTGTTTAACTATATGCTATTCCTGCGCATGACACCGATCCTGCCAAATTGGTTTATCAACCTGGCGTCGCCGGTAATTGGGGTGCCGCTGCACATTTTCGCCCTGGGAACCTTTTGCGGTGTGGCACCGCCATCGGTTATTGCCATTCAGGCGGGGAAGACCCTCCAGAAGATGACCAGCTCGAGTGAGGCCTTCTCCTGGACTTCCATGGGCATCCTGATGATCTGCGCCTGCGCCTCCTTGTTGCCAGGCCTGCTTAAAAACAAGTTCAAGCAGAAGAAGGAGAAGGAGACGTAAGCTGGAGTCTGGGAACTGGAGCATGGAGCCTGGAACCTGGAGCCTGAAACCTGGAAACTTAAGAACCGGAGAGTCCTCAATCCGATATATGTACGCTGTAATGCTATTCCCCCAAACTGAAACCAAAACAACCCGAAAAATCATTAATTGTAATTTATATACACTACAAAAAGCAGAGCCACATTTTGAAAGCACTTCGGGTCTCGATCCACTATGTTTAAGTGTCCTACAAATGTCTGTGTTTCTTTTATTATTATTTTTATTATTATTATTATTATTACATGATTAATTTTTCGAAAAAAGCAGCAAAAACTACAATTATATTTACGATAAACTTTTGCATCATATATTTCCATCAATTGTTTTTAAGTTAGTGAATTTTTGTTTAGTGCTATTGCAGTATTTACTAGAAAAGTTCTCATATAAGTAAATCAAATTAGCAGAAGTAAATCCATTGAATATTACGCATATACATCTATTGAATGTGGTATGTATGTATGTACATGTATGTGCGCAAGTAAATGTTCAACAAAGGCAAACTACTAAAAAAAATCTGTTATTTATTTGGATGGTATGGGTTTCGGTTTAGCATCTCACGAAATATAACATATAGAACTTCCGATCTTCCATAATTAAAGAGCTCCCGTTACTCTCGTCCTCTGTGGGTCTTACGGCGATTGTGATACTAAATAATAGTTAAGTCCGTATTACTACTGCATCTCAGGGATTATAAGAACCAAAGCTACAACATTTTGTGAAAACATTCTTATAAGTAGGTAGCATGTACCTCAAATTTTTCAGAATTTGAATGCAAAATATATAAACTAAAGCCTAAAATATTTCTGTACAAAGTACATAGCTAGAAATTAGGTTTCTTACTTACTTTTTGTTTATTTTTGAATTCAAATAGCAATACTAGAATAAAGTGTTGCCATTTGACTTTAAGAAACAGCTTTTGTGTTTAAGCTCCCCAAACTTTTGGCGCCTCTTTATAATTCAAAACTGACAAAGCTCTTGGGGCTTAGGTAGCTTTCTTGTCTCCGTAACTCTCTCTCTTAGCCAAAGGCCTTTTGAAACTTTTGTGTCCCTCGTCGCTGATTCTTTGTTATTGTTTTAATTAGTCTCTGTTATTGTTGGCCCCCATCGTCGTTGGCGGCGCTTTCTTTTCGCTTTGTTTTCGTTTTGGCCTAATGCGGTTTTGGCCGCCATTTGATTTGTGTGCTCAATTAGTTGGGCAAACTTTTTTAAAAAGGATTAAGTGTCGTCAAGGCTCTGGACTCTGGGTCCCTTGTCTTAAATATTTTACAAACTTGCACTTTGTCCGTTACTTTGGCAACTGTTTGTAGGGTTTTGTTAGATTTCTTCTTGTGTTTAGTCGGTGGATGCAACAGGTATTAGTGTTTGTTTAGAATAAAGCAATATCTACCTATTAGATGATAAAAAGTGTCCTTTGAAGCAGCACTTTGAAACCTTTAAAAGTGCCCCGAAAGTTGACATCAAAGAGAGCCAGAGCTTAGAAATTCTATTAACGACATCATAATTTGGCCCGCCATGCATTACATCAGCACAAAGGCGTACGCCAACGTCGACGCCAACTTTTGGTAATTGCCTAAAAAATATGCACATCTTTATGGGTCTTAAGTAGTACCCAGATATGAACAGATACGCCCAGAACATGGACCCCATGCCCTTGCCCTTCTGCCCGTGTCTGTTTCAGGCAACAAATTCTGATCACTTAATTCCCAGACAAATGCAAATGGAAGGCACGCAGGACGAAGGGTGAAGGGTGAAGGGAATCGTAATCGTTTGTAAATTATGCACTTCATTAGTTGGCCGCCCACGGGGGCTTTGTCGAGCGATTTGCACAGCTTACAATACGCATTTTCAAGCCATATCAAAGAGTGCAGAAAATGAAGTATTAAATTTCCAACAATTTGCATTTTACGAGGCTCATATATGCAGTACATCGAGAATTAGGGACACATCCTTAATTATTCAACTGATTGGCCAATAAAATATAGGCTATCTAAGCAGGCAAGGCACAAAAATCTCGTATTATTTTTTAAATAAATTCAAAATGTATCCAAAAGCAAGTAATTAACAATCGTAGCTCCCAAATTAATTGCAAATATTTGTAAGAATGGAATAATATTGCCCATAATGTTTAATCCAACATTAATGTGCGATTTTATGGTCATTTCTACTCACTTAATCGCAAACGTCTCTGCTGTCTGACTCTTTTTTTTTCGTCGGCTGGCCCTTATTGAATGGAATTGTTAATTATTTTCGCCTTAATTTCGTCTGCTCAAATGTGTTGCTTTCTTTTTTTGTTTTTTTTTTTTTTTTGGCAATATAAAAGGCGAAATTGTAAATGTGGAGTGTGTGCTGCTGCTCTGCTGGGCAGGGCGACTCTAATCCACTTTGTCGCCGAGTCTGCCAATTATGCAAATCAATCATGAAAGCGGAGTGGGAAGGACACACTTGTTCGCATCACTAGCGAACGTGCCTTTGCCTATTTTTACACTGACTTTAGACAGTGGAAGGAGGTTCCCTAAAATCAGAGGAAATTAAGATAATATACTGTAAGTATCTAATGCATTTTTAATCACTTTTTTTAAGTCACTGTAGCCCAAGTCTCTGGAATTTGTATTTCTAAATACCATATTTTGTAAATTTTATAAGACACAAAACCCAACCATTTGACCCAATGTGCAGGGCTGCCAGTGAGCTGGGAGTCTGCAACTGGATCTGGTCTTGGCCGATGATTGAGCCCAGCCTTGGCATTGATGTGAACGGGCTGACGTGACCGGGGCCAACAAAGAGCCACAGTTTGCTGGCCGTGTATTATTTTTTAATTGCCCCCGGACGAGTGGCAAAGTGCTCCCCGAGTGTCTAGGTCCTGATTCTGGTTCTAGTCCTGCCGCCTGCTGCCTGCAGCCTGTTCTGCCTGTTCTGCCGGCTACTTGCTTCCGAGAAAATTAAATTTCATTGTTCATCGAGTATCGAATGCTTATCGCTGGCCCTGCACACACG
Organism: Drosophila lacteicornis; assembly: GCA_008044355.1. NCBI lineage: Eukaryota > Metazoa > Arthropoda > Insecta > Diptera > Drosophilidae > Drosophila > Drosophila lacteicornis. The sequence goes on from VNKF01006021.1 coordinate 110,472, forward strand.
CACATGCGTTCGATTTAATCCAAATTCAATTCACTTTAGTTGGTGTTCTTATCGGAGGAGCGGAGCCCAATCCCCTCACGCACTCTGGCTTTATTGCCCTGTCTGTGGCCAGCAGACCAAAGGATCCCAAGTCCAAGGAAATCCGAAATCGGTAAAACACGCGCCCAAAGAAAACCTGGCCATCCATCTACGCATCTTTGTGGCCGACGAGAACAACAAGCTTCTGGCTGCTTAATTAAATAGGATTGAAAAGCTTCAATTATTCAATAGAACAATAGAAGGGATAGCAGGTCGAAAAATGGCAAGGCCGATTACACTGCGTTAGAAGTCTATAATTCTATTAATTCTTATTCCTAAATCATAAGAGCGAGTTAAGTTTTTTCTAGTTATTTTCTCTCTTTACTTGTACTAGCTTTTTTAACTCGTTACTTATGCACGTTTCTTTTACTCGTTACTTTTACGTAACATTTTAATCGATACTTATAATTGTTTATTTTACTCGTTTCTTATACTCGTTTCTTATACTCGTTTCTTGGACTCGTTTCTTATACTATTTTTATTATACTCGTTTCTTATCTCTTTTCTTATACTGGTTTCTTATACTCGTTTCTTTTACTCGTTTAATGTACTCGTTAATTTGACCAATTTAGTTGAATTGCTTTTTTTAAGCTCTTATACAATCAATTCTAAAGAAATTAATACCGACGGTTACAATATTCTGTAAGCCACCTTAGTGACCAGCTCCTTATACTCGCGTTCCATACTGTCCGGTCGACCAAGGCCATCTGTTATTGCATCTTTTCGATCGACTGAGCAAATCGAAAGCCGTGCAGAAACAAAAGACTTCCCCAGGGCGCAGCCGAGCCGTCCAACTAATTGTAAAGTCAAACAGAAACTGTTAACCAAATGGCTCTAGGTTCTGGGAAAAGTGTGCCCTTCCCCTGGGCGATGGGGACGCGGCTGCCCCCTTTGCACCGATTCTAATTCTAATTCGAATCCTGACACATTTGCTCCGTCGATTCCCTCTTTTGACTGCTGCAGCCAGGACGACGACGACGAAGACGGCCACGGGTATTAAAAAAGTTTTCAATTTCGTTGGCCGTCCTTGAGAGTTTTCGGTTGAGCCGCCGCCGCCAACGAAGTACATATTTTCCTCCTGTTGGTGGATTTTATGATACCCATTAATAGTATGTTGTTGGAGTATGTTAATAAATGACAGATTGAACGAGTAACGGCGCTGTTGTGAGCATAACAGCTGTTTTTGTGGAGTAGAGCTGAGAAGTAATCGAAGTTTTCGATGTTTTTGCATGCAAATCGATTTTAACACTAACAAATAGCGCATTGATAAAATATTATTGCTTTTTAAAAAGCGTAAGAAGGGAGCTGTATCATATAAATATATGTAATCGAAGCTAATAAAAATATATGTGACGATAAGTGCTGGAAAAACATCGATATTTATCGATTTAAATTAGATGTTTCCATAAAAATATGTAAAAATACTAACTCTAACGGCACTGTTGTGAGCATAACAGCTGTTTTTGTGGAGTAGAGCTGAGAAGTAATCGAAGTTTTCGATGTTTTTGCATGCAAATCGATTTTAACACTAACAAATAGCGCATAAAATATTATTGCTTTTTAAAAAGCGTAAGAAGGGAGCTGTATCATATAAATATATGTAATCGAGCCTAATAAAAATATATCTGACGATAAGTGCTGGAATAACATCGATATTTATCGATTAAAATTAGATGTTTCCATAAAAAAATATAAAAATACTAACTCTATCGGCCATAAAATTAAATTGGTGTTTAATAATAAAGCTAGACTTGATTTAATCTAAAAAAAGTTGATTAAAGGGTTTTTTTGTTCTGAAAACATATATTTCGAATGTTGAGTAAATCTACAAGTATTTTAAATGCTTTATAATAGCTTTATGGCTATTCTTATGGTTATATTTCGGTTAAAGGTTATAGTTTATAAGAGGCGCATTTACAGGGTATTTTCTCAGCCTTACACTTAAAGGCATTTCCTACTGACTGCTTTTTTATTTGCCTTCTGCGACGAGCGACGCCGAGGAACAAGAGGGACTTGGACGGACGACTGGCGACGGCCACTCTATGGGCACCACATAATTTTAACTTTTGTAGGCCAACATAAATACTTGATTAAGTAAATCCACATTTGTAGACAAACTTGAGACGAGTGGGCCGGGAATCCTGAGGGGGACAGTCTTTGACCTGCAGATCGTATGTATGCTTGTTGTGGGCCAAGTTCTTGCACTTGGTCTGCGCTTTTATGTTGCTCGATTTGCATAATTTCCAAAGAAAAAAAACGAAAGAGGCGACCTGAATGGAAATGGAGAAATTGGCATACGAAAGGCGCGTGGCTGGTCTCGACAAAAAATAGAAATTATACTCAATTTGGTGCGTCCTGCCTGAGTAATCAGGTTAACTGGGGACCCTGGAACCTGTTTTCCTGCCGAAAGGTTATCCTGTCAAAGCAACTTCATGAGAGCTCCCCAGCTTCCAGCTCCAGCTTCAACCGAAATTCCACAAATCTTCAACAAATCCCGGTCTAGAATATAATCCAAATCCAGAGTAAAGGAACTGATAAATAAAATGAGCGCCAGCCAGTGTTTATACAGAAATAAATAAATGAGAGAGCCATAAAGCTGCAACAACAATATGAACTAGAAGTGACTGTGACTCACTGAGGAAAATTGGGATGAAAATCTAGCAACTAACTACAAAAAGTTGTACCTATAAAAAGAATATAAGATATATATTATTAAGAACACTTGAGAGGCTATACTCATAAGTAGTTATAAAATAAATAATAACAAATATAACATGTTAATATTAACAATTTAAATTAATTAAATATTAGAGACAGATTTAAAATGAATGCAATTGTGTTAGTTATATTTTTTTTATCGCTGTGCATTAAAGACACAAAACAAACAATCAACTTGAGTATCTCCGAGATTCGCCCGGCAAATAATGAAGCAATGAAATGGCCAATTTAAATCAATGCGTCTCCCTCTTGGCTCAGACAGCAGGCCAAGAAAAAAACAAAATCGAAAAACTAAGAACAAAAAATGAAGAAGATGTAGAAAAAAAAGAATGAAAAAAAAAATAAAACTGAATGGCTAAATTGCCTTTTGGCCAGATTCTTGTTGCTTTTATTGCTTTTGCTGGTACTGACCCATCATCGTCTATATTCAACATGCCATTAAGTGTTGAACTCCAATCGCCAGCGATTTCGGTCTGACTTTATTTTGAGAACAACAATCAAGGGACTTAAATCGCTACTTCATTTTAGGGATAGCTTTATGGTAGTTTTAGTTTTGAACTAAATTAAATCATAGAAGGTACTTACCTTAACCGAATAAAATTCTTGATTTGCTTGACACGAATAAGGGCTTTTAATTGTTTAATTATTCCAGGCTGCCAGGCTCACTCCCCATCTTAATGCTAATCCAATGCTGAACTAATCTCTCCACCACTGCCCCCTAAAATGGAGAAACTGCACAATATTATTTAAGCAATTACCCAGGGCTTTGATCTTCCAAGTGAAAGCAGAAATGGCGGAGGCAAGTAGGTGTGAGAACTTTTCATAGCCCAGTAGGTTCTTCAATTACCAGAGCAATTTTGGCCATTTATTAAGCATTATTTTAGGGCCAAGCACAACCTGATCTTATACTTAATTTTAATGATACATATTTAATGATCACACAGGGCGTATGAGTGTTAATGTTTCTCATACGCCCTGTGTGTTTCGCCTAGGCTCACAAGAGTGATAAATATTGATTTGCCAACCGTCTTTGGCAGCAACAAATGCAGCGGGAAAAAAAGAAAAGAAAAGAAAAAAAAAAGATTGGCAGCCGCTTTGCTTTGACATATGGCTCATCTTTCACTTTCCCCTCTTGCTGCCACTTCCACATCCATCAGCTGGGCCTCCAGCGTCTAGACATTTCCACATAAAAGCCACGCTTTTCCCGCTTTTCCAGCGTGTCTGACACATTTTTTTGTAATTATGCGACAGATTCGTTTTTCAGTCCTGCTTTTTTTTCCCCCTTCTCTCTTCTCGCTTTGTGCGCGTTTTTAATGGCAACGCTTTGCGTGCCTAATTTGAAGCGCACACGGCGCACATTAATGAGCAGATTCGAAGGCAAGGAGCAGGAGGATACTCAGGAGGTCCTCAAAGGACACTGTGGCACGGGATCGGGAAAAGCAGAGGGGATCAGAGTCGAAGGATCCATTGATGTGCTACATTAAAACAATAGATTCTTTCTATTTTTTGTTGTCTTTAATAAAGTAATTAAAAGCATGGAGAGTATATTAAAATTAAAATTAAACCAAAAGAAATCCAGACAGATAATCTAGAAAATTAAGGAGTATTTTTAAAAACAATTGTGAAAACTGTATGCATTTAGTTTAGATATAAATTAGAACACAAAACTAAACCAATAAGGTCTTCGTAATTCATTTTGTATAAATTTTGTTAACGATGTTATATAAATTGTTGTTTCAAATCGACATCCTAATGCATTGAACCTTTTCTTAAATGGTTTTCGATAAATTTATTTAATTAACTGCCTCACATTTGGCTCCACTGTGCGCTGCCCCCCGCATCTTGCAAGTGTGATGTGCAAATATCTCGACCGATTTTATATGGCGACCCGTATTCGCGCTTGATTAAATAAGACTGAAGTCCAGGGGATGGGTGGTGTGAAATGCAATTTCAGCGCCTTCGCTTAACTGTAAAATTAATGATGATAAAGTGCGATCAGAGGAAAAGTACCGAAATACACAGGAAAAACATTCTTTTATTATTCAGTAAATGAAGATGGATACATCTTTTGTATATATTTTTTTTATTTCTCCGTGTAGTTGCAGAGCCGGTTGCTTCGATAGGCGGGGATTCCCCATCCTGTCGCTATTCCTGGGCACACACGCATGAAATTAATTACGAAATGTGTGTGGGCGATGTGCAAAAACATTTAAAGCAATTTAATGCCTTCAAAAAACAAAACAAAAGCATCAGCAATAACGCATGCAAATAACAAATAAAACAAATTGCAGAGCAAATTCGAAAACGCACAGCGACACCGAACCAAAAAATATATATAAAAACAAAGAAACGAGGAACGAAATCAAAACTACCTCTGGAAAAAAAAGTTGAATTATATTTTAATTTAATGGATATATTTAATATATTTTATATTTCACGGTCACCAATAAAATAAAGAATATTACAAAATATAATAATAAAATAATAAAAATAATAATAATAATAAAAAATATTATTATTTATTTATAAATATTCTAGCTTACATAGAAGCAATAATAAGCGTTTCCCAATTAAAAATTCTACTTAAAAATTCTATAAATACAAACCAAAAGATATTTAAAATCCGGCAAAAGCATAGCACACATATTTTTGAAGCTCTCTCTGTACAGGACATCAAAAAAAGGCGAAGAACCGACGGCAAGGAGAATCAGGCGCCAAATATGCAGACAAATAAATGGCAGGCCAGATCTGACGTATGCCGCATGTGCGACTGGGAGGGAACTAGTGCCGGAACGAGAGGGTGCTACTGGGAGGGAGGCGTAAAAATAAAATGAAATTTGACACTTTGTTTCTGTTGCTTTCTTCTGTCTTTTGTGGCTGCCAACAAAAGCGTTTTGCGGGTGTGTGCCCGGAGTGTGCGGGTGTGTTTATTTCATAACCCACAAACACACGCACACTTCGCCATTGAGTGTTTTGTTGTTGCCAGTAGATTTTCCGATCATTTTACGCGTATTTTACTCCGAATGCCAAAACAAGCGTGAACGACATCGAGGGGCGACCTTCAAGGGGGCGGCCTGACAGCTACACCCACTCCCGCTCCGCTATCCACGCAAACAAATCGACGGCGACATTTACAGGACCCGAGTGGTCCTCCTGATTTTCCCGCTCTCCTGCGTCCATCGTCCTGTGTCCCCTTAAAGGCGGCAAATGTTTTTGGCCAAGTTGGTGGGTAAAACAAACTTTTTGGGTACCCTTTAAAGTGTATCTGAAATAAATATTTAATAAAAAAAAATTACAATATAAGATTTATAAATTTTTGAAGGCTTTTTACGGCTGAGTAAAAATATGCCCTAAAAAGTAGGCTACATTTTTTATTCCTCTAAGAAAGTATAACAAAGTTTTTAGTTAACTATTAAAAGCTCTCTATCCCTATAGTCACCCAAGGCAAAAGAGTTAAAAACAAACTAAGCCACTAATAAATACAAGCGAAGACACTAAAAAAAGGAACATCAACCTTCATACTATATATACCCTTTGCAAAAATAGTAAACAAAATCAACAAGCGCTTGGAAGATGAATAATGTCATGTCCCTGTTCCGCAATACCTTTTCCTGTGGGGCAGTCCCCAGTTTTCGGTATAGAGACCATCAATTGCCGAAAAACTCAACCGACAAGGTCGAACCTGAAGAGGGCCCGTGCAATTGCATTACGCATCCGCCATGGTGTACCTTGTCAGACAAACGAAAAATCGGAAACCGAATTTGTGGCACTAAATAAATACGTATGACTATATAAATAAAGAGACCCAACTGGGGAAAAGGTCGGGAGAGGGCGAGGAAAAAAAAAGAAAAACAAAAGACCGCCCCACGAAAAACAACGAAGTTGAGTTGAGAAAATTCTATTGAAACAAATTTGAAGATTAAATTACAGCCATTTACCTCGGCAAATATTTGCTGAGCACACGATGAAGATGCCCCAAGAGGGAATCAGGGGAATTCCCGGGAATGATGCTGATGCTGATGCTGATGATGATGATGATGATGACATTGATGGGATAACCGACAATGGACGTGGGATAGTGTTCAGGGGTCGGAGATCGGAGGTCGGACGGCGAGAGTGGGAATTCAAATCACAGATTGGGTTTTGTCTGCCATGGGAACATGTGTAAAATAAATCAAATTTGATTGGGACTAAGCGGTTAACTGTCTTAGCAGCTATCGTTCACCGTTCCCCGGGGTGTTTAAGCTTTATTTAATGCATATTTGACATGTGTTATTTTACTTATGACGTGATAGATGGAATGGATATATCTACAAAAATTATTAAGTTTAAGAAAATGTCTTAAATATAATATTAAATATGCTTAGCAATTAATAATTTCAAAAATAAACAGTAGTGTTTTTTAGACAGATTTAATAAGGTTTTTGTGCTCTGAGGTCTAATCGATAACTAAAATGTCGATTATTAATATTATCGGGTATATATTTTAAAATCATCAATTATATCGATAAACATAGCACATCCTTAAGATATTAACAGTGGAACAAAATATGAATAATATTTAAGTGGTAAAAGTAATATTATAAATTCTTCGACTATTTTAACATATACATAAAACTACATTCAATGCCTACAATTGGCAATCGATATTTGACATGAAATAGTGACTAGTGCCTAAATTTTAAGTTTTCTTATTAAACTTGTAGGATGTTTACTATATATTAAAAAGATTAAATTAAATTATATATGTTTCCTTTAATCAAATTAACAAACACTTCATTCTATCGATAGTGAACTTATCGTTTAACTATCGATGTTTATCGAAATGTGTCTGCTAATATTTTTGTGGCACTTAATATAACAGATAACAGCGTTTATGGCTGTTGGGCTATTTTAGGCTGTATCTACATTCAATTCCAATTAATCGCTGACCATTATCGTTTACCGTTTCTCGTTTCTCGTTATTTGTCTGGCCATCGACTCTACTCGTCCGTCTCCCTCTCGTTGCCATAGGCAAATTGAGCGGGCAGCGTGTGATCCCTTTCTCTCGCTCTGGAAGTTCAAGTGGCAATGTGCTGTCAAAAAGTTGTTAGTTGTTGGTTATGTGTCTTAGGCAGCCCCTCTCGCTCCCGGTCCGTGTTATTTTTTGAGACTTGTCTGAACTGGCTTAGTACAAATTGAGTTTCACTGTCGTTGTCGCTTTGGGCCGCTCCTTATAAACATTTAAGGTTGTAATTTTGTTGTGCTGGCTTTTTAATGGCTTTGTTTGCCCTCGGCTGTCTCGGCTGCTTCCCTCTTTGCGCCCTCGATTGCGAGACAAAAGCGCAGCGCACATAAATTCATCATAAACGTCGACAATATTAGCTAAATTGACATATGGCCGAGACGGGGCCGAGGTGGGCGAGAACTTTCCCGAAGCCCCTCCGGGCTGCACTCGCCAAATAGGGTTCAAAAAGTTATATCATCCATTTACTTATTTTATGTTGGCGCTTTGGTAACTACATTGACCCTGGAGTTCTGGTGGATGAGACAGCCTGCGCAAGGATCTTTTATGTAGTTCCTTGCTAAAATAATAAAATAAATAAAATAACTATCTGTGAATTTGCATTGCACCGCAACGCTTTATTTAATTATTTAATGTGTATTCATAACATCAAGAGGGAGTCCTTCGTTGGAGTCTTGCCATTTATCCAAAATATAAACAAAATTGTGATGTTTTGTTGTAATACCTGTAGAGTCCTCCGTCTAAAGAGTTCTCGGTAACTCTTGACAAGTTAAGTATTTGTTTTTCATTCCTGTAAAAATATATAACCTAACTTTGTGTTTTCTTGCTCCATTACTGAATAAAGGTTAACGTTAATAATTAATTATAATAATAATTAAATGCAATACCTGTAGAATGGCGCTCCAGATAATGATGTAAAAAATATAACCAAACATGATGTTTTTCGTTCCATTACTGAATAAATGATAAAGGTAATTGTAAATATTAATAATTAATAATAATAATATGGTATACCTGGTACAGTCCTCCAAAACTCTTCTTTCATTTGTATTAGTTTGTAGAATCAGTGACACATCTGATAATATTCCCCTTCCTGATATTTAGATGATGAGCAGTCTCGTAATCCTTAACGTTGTTGCCACGGAAGCGGAAACTCAGCTGTTTGCGGTCGATCGCAAAGTAGTCGGCGTAAGCCTTCATCATTTTGTACAGCGGCATACGATCCGATAAAGAAAACTCTACGCGCTCCCTTTCCGGGGAAAGAACCACAAGGTCTATGCGCTGCATTCTGAACTCTTTTTGTTTTGTAAGATTTTTTGTAAATTTTTGTAGGAACAAATATGTTGCCTTCGCCACTGTTGAATGAATGAATTTGAATTGGGGAATGGTTACTGGTTACTGGTGACAGGTGTGACTGGTAAAGCATGGCTCACTGGGATTTCGGATATGATTCCTGCTGTTTCGAGTAAGTTGCATACAAATTATAAATGTATTTATTTAAAGTAGAAAAAAAGAAACAATTCCCATTTTATTATATTTTTTGGGCCTCTATTGGACCGATCCAACCTTAGTACGCACTTTTAAATTATTTCGGAGCATTGTTTAGTGTTATTTAATACTTATATACTCATATTTAATCGGATTCCTGGGCATCGAAATGGAGATGCAGGAATAAAGGTGAAGGCGTTGAAACTTTGCGAATTAACTAAAAACCATCAGGCGTAAATCGAATTAATTTGCAAAGCTTAATCAGTGGAGGGGCGAGCGAAGAGCAGGGACAGAGTGAACTGTTAAGTTGGCGATGACGCAGCTGTTATAAAGTTGGCCAGCCTTAACCCCATTTTAGCCAAAGTAACAATTAATATTGTTAATAAATATATACAAATATTAACTTAGATAAATGTAACTTAAATAGAAGTTTAACAAGATTATTATTAAAAGTTATTCGATGACTTAAGAGAGGTGTAAATTTAAGCTTTTATGCATTTAATTGAGTATTTCAAAGATATTTCAGTAATATCACTGTGGACGGCAGTCCACGTAGTGACGATGAGCACCGAGACTGTGGTGCGCAAGGAGACTACTATATACAGCCGTAGAATTGAAAATCTGCTACGATAGTCCGATCAGAACCATTTATATCTTGATCGAAAGGTATTGTAAACCTCTTTGAAACTGCATACTAAGATTTTTCAAAAACTGATAACTTTAGGAGAAATGAGAGTGAAAGTGCGAAATTGACAATTTTGAAAATTGGAGCAATTGGGGCCGGTTGAGCAAAAACCCCCAAATTTTTAAGGTTGTTGTGATCTAGCTTTAAATACGCGTCGAATGACACCTCGATCGTCCTGATCCGATACTCCGTTCAAAAGATATTCAATAAACAAGATTTCAACGGCCTTTCCGAAATGAAA